>CM060326.1:10348430-10365930 GCA_030674155.1 Stramonita haemastoma | reverse complement strand
CTCTTCGTCTCATCTCTCTCATTTCTGTCTCTCTTCTCCTCTGTCTCTCTTCTCTTTCTCTTTCTTCTTTCTCTGTCTGTCTTGTCCTGTCTGTTTCTGTCTTTCTCTCTCTCTCTCTCTCGTTTCTCTCTCTCTCTCTCTGTCTCTCGTCTCTCTCTCTCTCTCTCTTCACTCTGCTCTCTTCTCTCTCTCTCTCTCGTCTCTCTCTTCTCTCTTCTTCTCTCTCATGTACTTCTGTCATGTCTTTCTGTCATGTCTGTTGTCTTGTCATCTCTCTCTCTCTCTCTCTCTCTCTCTCTCTCTCTCTCTCTCCTCTCTCTCCTCTCTCTCTCTCTCTCTCTCTCGTCGCTCTATCTACCTCCGTCTTCTCTTCTTTTCTCTTCCCAAGGGAACACTCGTAGTTATCAGAAACATTGCGCTGGCAGATTGAAGGACGGAGAGGCGGGAGTAGAGATGGTTTCGGGATGGGGAAAGAGGGAATGGGGTGGGGAGCTTGGAGAGCTTTAAAATATGAGAAATGCACAGAACATCTTGCCACACGTTAAATCCTTTCCGCTTTTCGTAAGATAGGCATCGTTGCGGGGAACAGATACATTTACAAAATGCATACACAAGGACTGGATGAAAAAAAGCACAAGAGTACTTATTCATTATCTCGAATAAAAGATAAATCAAATCAATAAATCAATCAATCAATCATCAATCTCTCTCTCTCTTTTCTCTCTCTCTCTCTCTCTCTCTCTCTCTCTCTCCTCTCTCTCTTCTCTCTCTCTCTCTCTTCCTCTCTCTCTCTCTTCCTCTCTCTCTCTCTCCTCTCCTCCTCTGTCTTTTCTCTGTCACTCTCTGCCTCCTTTTTCTGTCGTCTGTCTCTCTCTCTGTCTCGCTCTCCTTCTCTCTCTGTCTGTCTGTCTGTCTTCTGTCTGTCTGTCGTCTGTCTGTCGTCTGTCTGTCTGTCCTCTCTCTCTCTCTCTCTCTCTCTCTCTCTCTCTCTCTCTCTCTCTCTCTCTCTCTCTCTCTCTCTCTCTCTCTCTCCTCTCTCTCTTGTCTTTCTCTTTCCCTCCTTCTCTCCTCGCTTGGATGCGACGTCTGTATTCCATGTCTTGTCTGGATCTGTCTGTTCACATGAACGCTCTGATTTTTTTGTGTTAAACTACAAACCATTCCTTCTATCCTCTACTGTGGAACACTCTATAGATAAGGCTGGAGAGAGGGACGGGAGAGAGAGATAGAGAGCGTTGGGGCGTGGGAAGAAGGGAATGGGGTGGGGAGACATGGAGAGGGCTTTTAAAATATGCATGAAATGTATTGCTGTGTTGTTGTTGTTTTTTTAATATCATGCAGTTTTCTTTCTTAGTGCTATCCCCATGGTTATGTTTTTGTTTTTCTCTTTTTTTTGATAACGATGTTGTGTTTTTAGTTTTCCACTTCATTGTCTTCTGTTTCTGTCTGTCTGTCTCCGTCTGTCTACTGTGTATCTCCGTCTGGCTGGCTGCTGGTTGCCTGGCTTGCTGGCTGGCTGACTGTCTGTCTGTATCTCTCTCTGTCTCTGTCTCTGGTCGCTGTCTTTGTCTTTCTGTCTCTGCATGTCTGTCTGTCTGACTGCCTGTCTGTCTGTCTGTCTGTCTGTCTGTCTGTCTGCCTGCCTGTCTGTCTGCTGCTGTCTGTCTGTCTGTCTGTCTCTGTCTGTCTTCCTCTCTTCTCTCTCTCTCTCTCTCTCTCTCTCTCTCTCTCTCTCTCCTCCTCTCTCTCTCTCTCTCTCTCTCTCTCTTCTCTCTCTCTCTCTCTCTCTCTCTCTCTCTCTCTCTCCTCATTCCTTTGTCACCCTTTCGATCTGTAAAGTGTATGTGAGTATTATGTATGCACAAAGAGTGTAAGCGTATTTTTTGTATGTTGATTTGATATCTTTATTTGTTTGCTTACTTATTCTTTGTAGGGGTGGGGGGAAGGGTGTTGCTTGTTGTTTGTTCGCTTGTTTTGTTCAACACTCAATCCATCACCTTGACATGCTCATCACTTTATTCCTTTTCTCCCTCTGTCCGATCTTCTTCTTATTAAAGAGGTTACTTTAGGGCACTTTCCTTTTCTAATCAATGATAGAAGAGGCGAAGGTTTTTATCTTTATTTCGTTCCTCGGCTAGAGCTCCGATTTTTCACCCGATGGTAACATTTTAAGTATGCAACAATTTTACCCATATTAAGGTAGCCGCACTCCGACGCCGGGGGTGGTGTCTAAGCACAACGTGAGTGTGCATGCGTTTTAGAAACTTTGTCACCCATTTCTATCAGCACAAAATGGCCTATACTCTTCTCAGATCAGGAAAGGCTTTTTTAAGGTGTGCGCAAAAAATGTTCTGTACGTTTGCAACACAGACGACACAGGTTGGTTGAGTTGGGTGGCGGTTGGGTTGGGTTTGGGTTGAGTTGGGTTTGGTTAAGTTGAGTGATAGTTTCATCTAAAGGATTTCGGGTAGTAAAGTCAGCACTGATGTTAACTCCAGTGGCAAAAAAATTCCCTTGCACGGGTATTCAATGTGGGCTTAAACCGGGGTTGGCAGATCGCGAGCATAAGGCTCTCATGACTAGCCCGTCTTCCTCCCCCCTTCCCCCTGCATACACCAGTCATCTCAGATTGTACTTGAGATTTGACGAGGAGATTGAAAGAAGCTATAACAAACTACAAACCAAAACTGTAGAGTAAGAGAAGAGCTTTGGTGTATAATTATGTACAATCGTCTCTCAAAAGCTAGTATACAAAGAAGCTGGAATCTAAGTAGTAACGTATTTTTCTGTGGGTTCGTCGGCGTGGCTTATTTCTGCAACTTTTTGCTAGTCTAACGGAGATATAATACAAGTATAAGCACACAACAGAGACAACAACAACACCAACAGCAAGAACAACAACAACAGCAAAATCCAACAATCTATTTCTAAAGAGACTTAACAAGAACTTTTTTGTTTAATGAAAGTATGACTTTTTATGTAACGCTTTTCACGATTATGATATCAGAGAGAACATGAAGTACATTCGAGCAAAGGACAAACAAACAATAAAATAAACACATCATAAGAAGGACCAACTCGCAAAGACAGATTTTCTATGGCATATTTTATATCACGGCACTAACAGTACATTTCTTACTATCTTTTGCAAAACCATAGACTTTAACCTTCAGCTCACATATATTATCGTAAAACATCACTAGCATAAAGTAAAAAACAGGTAGCTCTCTACGTCCTGAATCTTAAGACACGCTGACTTTGAGGAAGTGGTATATCCATATCTCTATTCTTCAGAAAGCAAACTTTATTCTTCTTGTTTCTTCTTTGTTTTTTATTTCGTTCCAGATTTATTTCCGAAAATAAGACAAAATAGCCGTGGCTACGGAACAACGAATCTATCTTACCTCACTCTCACCCTCCCCCCAACCCCCACCCTCTCCCCTCCCATCCCAACCCCCTACCCTCATAATATATACCCCTTCCTTACAATATAAGAAGAGAAAAAAAAACAACGGTCATGGCACTGATCATGCCTTTTTCTCTGACTGATGAATCCCAAGAGAAAGAAAGGAAAGATAAGGAAAGGAAAGAAAGCTTCCAGTTCTCTCCATCCACATCTACAGCCCCCCATGACTCAAGATGGGGCGTGAAGAAGAATGGCATACAGGGCATTGAGGTTTTTGAGGGGTTGGTTTGATTTTTTTCTGTTTTGAGTTTTCTCGTTGTCTTTCTACACACGTACATCTCTCTAGATTCTTGCCTAGCTAGGCCACATCCCTGTGGACCCCTTGGCGCCATTGCTCCATCAGTGATTGATCTGAACTGTCGTGAGAGTTGGGTTTTGGGTTTGGGTTGGTTAAAGTCTGGATTTGGGTGTGGATTTGATGTTGGTTTTGGGTGTTTGGTTTTGGTGTTGGTTTTGGTTTGGATTGGTTGGGGTTGGGGTTGGTTGGGTTGTTGGTTTGGGTTGGGTTGGGGTTTGGGTTGGGTTTGGGTTGGGTTGGGTTGGGTTGGGGTTGGGTTGGGTTGGTTGGGTTGGGTTTGGGTTGGTTTGGGTTGGGGTTGAGTTGGGTTGGATTGGGGTTGGGTTGGGTTGGGTTGGTTTGGGTTGGGTTGGGTTGGGTTTGGTTTGGGTTGGTTTGGGTAGGTTTGGGTTTGGGTTGGGTTTGAGTTTGGGTTGGGTTGGGTTGGGTTGGGTTCATGGAACTGATCATGCCTTTTTCTCTGACTGATGAATCCCAAGAGGAGGAAAGGAAAGAGAAAGGAAAAGGAAAGAATGCTCCCAGTTCTCTCTCCATCCACAGCTACAGCCCTCATGACTCAAGATGGGGCGTGAAGAAGGATGCATACAGGGCAAGGAGGTTTTGGGGGTTGGTTTTTTTTTCTCTTTTTGGTCATCTTCGTTGTCTTTCTACACACGTACGTCTCTCTAGATTCTTGCCTAGCTAGGCCACATCCCTATGGACCCTTTGGCGCTATTGCTTCATCAGCGATTTCTGAACTGTCGTGGGAGTTTGGAGAAGTATTGGGTTTGGGTTGGGTTTGGGTTTGGGTTTAGGTTGGGTTTGGGTTTGAGTTGGGTTGGGTTAGGTTGGGGTTGAGGCTGAGGTTTGGTTGGTGTTGGGTGTGGTGTTGGGGTTGGGTGGGGTTGGGTTTGAGGCTGAGGTTGTGGTTGGTGTTGGGTTGTGGTTGGGGTTGGGTGGGTTGGGTTTGAGGTTGGAGTTAGGGTTGGGTGGGATGAGTTGGGCTGGGTTGGGTTTGGGTTTGCTTTAGTTTGGTTTGCTTTGGTCTGATTTGGGTCGGGTTGGACTAGTTAGTTTGGGTAGGCTTGGCTTAGGTTGCAATCTGGCTTTTTAAAATTGTATATATTCATTTATTCTTTTATTTCGAGGATAATGGAATTAGCGCTCATGTTTGTTTTTCTTAATTTTTACATCCAGTCCTTGTATTATGCAGTTTTGTCAATGTTATCACCCGTTCCCACCAGCACACAATGGTCTACTTTTCCAGAAAGCGGAACAGGTTTTGACATGTGTACAAAAGGTTCTGCGTGCGTTCGCACACGAGACCTCGGTTTAGAGTCTCTTCTGCGTTGTTTTTGCAATATTCTACTATCATTACACAACATTGTACTGCACTGCTCTGCACACTTATCTATGACACAAAATTCTGTTGCACTATACGGTTCTTTATTGTATTGCATAGCACTCCACTGTGCGGTATGGTATGGTATGGCATGGCATGGTATGGCATGGTATGGTATGGTATGGTATGGTATGGTATGGTATGGTATGGTATGGTATGGTATGGCGTGGTATGGTATGGTATGGTATGGTATGGTATGGTATGGTATGGTATGGTATGGTACACTGTCTTACGCTATACAAGCTGTGCCATACTGTGCAATGCAAGCTATACTTCCATATAGTATCACAGCAATTTCTTTCGCAATTCTTACATTTTTCGAGGGGACATGACAGGATAGCTCAGTGGTCAGAGCACTCGCTTTCCCCAAGCTAAGGTTAAGCAGCATCGAGCGTGGTAACCAAGTGGATGGGTAACCGTTTGCATGCCTTGGCTCCAGTACAGTCCCCCAGTTCACCAAGCTGTAAATGATTACCTGCCCTCTTTAGGATCAGGGAAGGTAAAGCAGCGAGGGAGTGGAGATGGGGGCCGCCCTCAATATGCTGGCTCCCTACAGAAGCTGAGGTCTCTGATGCCTCGCTCTCCTACGACCACATAGATTATGGGTGACCTTTACCTTTAATTTCACCTTTTTGCATTTTGACTACTCTTCCCAAAGATAGCGCGTCACAAACTAAAGTAGAAACAGCGTCCATATTTATAAACATTATTCCGTATTTGGTCATATATCTCTTTTGTCTTTCAGGACAAAATGTTTACAGAAATGATCAAGGACAAATCTAGTTGCTCTGGGTTCTTTAATTGAGATGTGTGCCAATTCTGAGAATTGCATGAGATTGGATTATTACCTAATAAAAATAGATGTCTATGTCTCTGATCCTGTCTGTCTGTCTGTTTCTGTCTGCTTCTGTCTGTGTCTCTGTTTTTGTCTATCTTCTGTGTCTCTGTTTCTGTCTGTCTGTCTGTCTGTGTCTCTGTTTTTGTCTGTTTGTCTGTCTGTGTCTCTGTTTCTGTCTGTCTGTTTGTCTGTGTGTCTGTTTCTGTCTCTCTGTCTGTCTGTCTGTGTCTCTCTTTCTGGTCTCTCTGTCTGTCTGTGTCTCTGTTTCCGTCTCTCTGTCTGTCTGTGTCTCTGTTTCTTTCTGTCTGTCCGTCTGTCTGTCTGTCTGTCTGTCTCTCTCTCCCCTCCTCTCTCCCTCCCTCTCCTCTCTCTAACACACACACACTCTCTCTAACACACACTCTCTCCTCTCTCTCTCTCTCTCTCTCTCTCTCTCTCTCCTCTCTCTCTCTCTCTCTCTCTTCTACTTTACTCCCCTTCTTCCATAGAACAACATTATTCCATTGCATCCACTCCAGAGAGAAGGGTTCTGGCATGACGGGGACAATGAGGAGAGGGGCGCTCTGACGACAAAGGGCAGTTAAGATGGAAATTAGTGAGTGTTGGTTTGGGCCTGTGGCGACAAGTCACGTTGTTGTCTCCCCCTTAACGAGGCCGGAAGTGGTGTGAAATTGAGAGGAGGACAGGTCAACTAAAGGGCAAGGTTGGAACTTAGAGAGAGAGAGAGAGATAGAGAGGTGGTGGGGGGGAGGGGGAGGGGTAGGAAGAGGCAGAAGAATGCTGCAGGTAGAGAGTGAGGAAGGACAGATAGACAGACAACTAGACAGACAGAGGAGACAAAGATAGAGACAGAGACAGAGAGAGATACAGGCAGAGAGAGGGGGGGGGGGGGAGATCGAGAGAGAGAGAGAGAAAAGACAGACAGACAGACACAGAGAGAGACACACAGACAGATAGAGACACACAGACAGACAGACAGACAGCCAAACAGACAAACAGACACACACACACACTCAGACAGACAAGAGAGAGAGAGTAAGAGAGAGATAGTGAGAGATATAGAAAGAGATAGAGATAGAGAAAGAGAGAGGGAGAGAGAGGGAGAAAGGAGAGAAAGGAAGTGAGAGAGAGAGAGATGGAGGGAGAGAGATTTACTTGAACCTAAATTTAAAACACACGCAGCACCACTCCAAACAAAAACTCCATTTAAATAATGCATTCCAATACTAAAACTTTAGCAACATTGATTTTCACTTGATCATTTTCAAGTTAAAACTAGTTTACAGACAACAGGGGAAACAAAATGAAGTAGGTGAAACAAACGACACATTTATTTTATATTATTTAAATATAAGTGATAAGTTACAAGGAGGCTCACTGAAAGATGAATGGTTACCACGTCTGAATGAACAAAAGACGACAAAGAGTAAAACACACCAGTATGAAAACCAAAAACTTGAAGAGTAGTTTAAGCTAAGGGGGTGGTTGATTATAGTGCATCACATTGCATGCTGTCAAATCACTTGAGACCAAAAGACAATTCCAGCATAGCTCCAGGCCTCTGTCTGTCTGTCTGTCTGTCTGTCTGTCTATCGTCTGTCTGTCTGTCTGTCTGTCTGTCTCTCTGTCTGTCTCTCTGTCTGTCTGTCTGTCTCTTCTGTCTGTCTGTCTGTCTTCTCTCTCCTCTCTCTCTCTCTCTCTCTCTCTCTCTCTCTCTCTCTCTCTCTCTCTCTCTCTCTCTCTCTCCTCCTCGTCACTCTCTTGTGTCTATCTGTCTGTCTGTCTGCTGTCTCTCTCTGTCTACTGTCTGTCTGTTTGCCTGTCTATTGTCTTCTCTCATCTCTTCATTGTCTCTCTCCCTCTATCTCTCTGTCTCTTTCTTTCTTCTGTCTGTCTCTCTGTCTGTTTGTCTGTCTGTCTATCCATGTCCTCTCTCTCTCACACACACACAACCTCCCCTGTGTTTTAACAAGGCCACACAATCAATACACTGGCATGTCTGTCATGCCACACTGTCTAGCTGGCCCCCCTGTCTCACTATTAGTCTGATTAAATCTCTCATCTCCGTTGATGTTATTGCGGATTTTCAAGTTACTGTGAAGGTGACTGCAGGCTGAATCTGGTCCCTGCAATATCCGTCGTGGATCGTATTGTAAATACATACAGCGGGCTTAGGGTATTTTTGTGTTGTGATATGTAAGTTATGGGCTGAAAACTGTGTGTGTGTGTGTGTGTGTGTGTTGTGGTGTGTTGTGTGTGTGTGGTGTGTGTGTTGTGTTGTGTATGTGTGTGTGTGATGTGTGTGTGTGACGATGTGAGAGAGGGGGGGAGTGAGAGGAGAGAGTGAGGGAGAGTGGAGAGAGAGAGAGAGGAGAGAGAGAGAGAGAAGGAGAGAAGAGAGAGAGAGAGAGTTTATCTTAATATGCTTTTTTCATCTAGAGAGATAGGTCATTAGTTGTTTGAATGAGCAAGCTAAAATATATAGATAAAAGATGCACTGTTTCTCCAACTCATCTTACACAGACACTGGGTCACCAGCACTCTACCACTTCTGCCCAGCACAGAGGAAAACACTGATTGAGAGTTAATAGCTTTAAGTGTATTGTTTTTTAAGGTTATATTTATTGCTCAAGTAATAAAACAAATTGGTAATACTCTGAAGATTTTTTCTAGGATTATATGTTTGAATTTTAGACCCATGTTTCACTTGGATTGGAAGACAATTTCATTTTTAGCAGTCTTAAAAAAACACTTAAAAGCAGTTAGCTACTGTGACCAGGTACACCATCTTGCTAAGATAAAAAAGAGACGTTTCCACTGCATTTGTAAATAGTTTTATACAGTAAAAAAAACAAAACAGTTTTCCCAATCTTGTTCTGGTTTGACTATCTTATTGTCTAAGAAAGATGATTAGTTGATAGAAAGGCCCCAAGAGAAAACACCTGATAGACTATTGTACTACATCACTTACAGTATCTTTCCGCTAGATTATAGAAAAAGTCAGTGTGTAAATGACAAAAATATTGCCAATTACTGGTCCGCTTTTCGTAAGAGTAGGCCATCGTGTGCCGGTGGGAACAGATGACAATATTTACAAAACTACATACACACGGGGACCGGATGAAAAAAAGCACATGATTGCTTATTCTGTTATCCTCGATATAAAAGAATAAATAAATAAATAAAACAGTATTTTTCCTGCTAGATAAAGAAAAAAGTCAGTGAGTAAATACAACAAATATTCAATTCTGGTCCTCAGCCCTAGTCAAAGCCAAGACTTCTCTTTGTAGAAACTTCACTCCCAGGGTAACTCTGTCTGCTCATAAATGTTCTCTTCCAAGCTGAAATTTCTCTTCAGTCCATAAACAGTTGAATTAAAGACAGTTGCCTTGGCTACTGCTTCTCGTTTTCTTTAACACTTGCCTCCTTCCACTGAGCACATCCTGTCTTCCGGCCTGCTAGGGGAATTATCTCTCCTTTTAAGATTCTCTGGAGGAGTCAAATTATTGGTCATCTTTTAGTGCTTGAAAAGTAAAATGTTGAAACTAGATGATCAATATGTGTGTATGTGTGTGTGTGTATGCTAGAAGAGAGAGAGTGTGTGTGTGTATTATTCTATACAGGTGTGATGCATGTGCAACCACTCTGAGTTCTGCGCTCGCTCTCTCTCTATTCTCTCTCTCTCTCTCTCTCTCTCTCTCTCTCTCTCTCTCTCTCTCTCTCTCTCTCTCTCTCTCTCTCTCTCTCTCTCTCTCTCTCTCTCTCTCTCTCTCTCTCTCTCTCTCCTTTCTCTCCTTCTAAGTTCTAAAAATGAAGCAAAATCTGTAATCATAACAGCAAGGCCCAGGGACGAGCATTCCAGAGTATAATCTCAGAAAAAGATGAGACATCCATTAGACCCTGACTGCTCCTTTCATGAAATGGCATCCCTGCTCCAATCACCTCCCTTATCATCAAAATGACGTTTGGCTTGTGAGTACACTGCCCCTGTTATTGCTGCTTCATTCCCCCATCTAAAGGAATTCGTCGCCATTCTTCCAATGCTGAGGGAATTAGAAGGGTCTCATGTATCTGAGTTCTCAATCTTTTCTGTGACATGTCTGTGTTTTGCATTCTTGATTGTCGCTATAGCTTTTTTATCACGCTGTACTTGTAGGACGAGTTAAGGAAATCAGTGTCTTCTCTTTGCAAATCAAAATGAATTGATGCCACGGTGAGTTTTAGAAGTGAGAAGTAAGTATACAGCAAAGACATGCATAAAGTACTAGACTTGTGCACCTTGAATCTCACCCTGAAAGAAAACCTGACGGTCAAAAATGTGCTTATGTTGGTAAAAAAAAGTGTGGTTGAGTGCTGGACATCTGACAACTTCAATGACTGCAGCACTATCACGAGTCTATCAACAGAAAGGAATCAAGTGTATCCTGAAATGCTAGTACACAACAATTTGATTTAAAAGATAAGTTATCTGAAGATACATCTGAAACAAAATAAACAAAGTTATGTTTGATTTATTTCTGGTCAAACAGACAGGAAATATGATAGGGGAAAATAATTTAAAAAAAAAAAACATTCAATGAAATGACAACTACTTAAGGAAAAGTCCCATTTTTCTTTAAGTCAGTCCTTCTGAAGATTAAATATCAGTTTTTCAGATCCTACTGTGAATTCATGATAATATGTTTTAGGGCATTAGTACTATTAGGGCATTACACCATTCTCAAATACTAGGTAGGAGATAACAATTCCAGCATAGCTCCAGGCTTCTCTCTGTCTCTGTCTCTGTCACTCTCTGTCTGTCTGTCTGTCTCTCTCTCTCTCTGTCTCTCTGTCTGTCTCTCTCTCTCTCTCTTGTCTGTCTCTGTCTCTCTCTCTCTGTCTCTCTGTCTCTGTCTCTGTCTCTCTCTGTCTCTGTCTGTCTCTCTCTCACACACCAAACACACACACACTCAACCTCCACGTGTTTTAACAAGGCCACACAATCAATACACTGGCATGTCTGTCATGCCACACTGTCTAGCTGGCCCCCTGTCTCACTATTAGTCTGATTAAATCTCTCATCTCTGTTGATGTTATTGCGGATTTTCAAGTTACTGTGAAGGTGACTGCAGGCTGAATCTGGTCCCTGCAATGTTTTTCGTGGATGGCATGGTGAAAAACAAGACTGACCATAAACTGGTGGGCTTAGGGGTGTTAGTGCTTGGTATCCAATTTGTCAACTGAAATTAAGGGAGAGAGAGAGAGAAGCAAAGCAAGGCAAGGCAAGGCAAGGCAAGGCAAGGCAGGCTTTTTTTTTTCGAGGATGATGAATAAGCACTTGTGTGCTTTTTTACATCCAATCCCTGCCCTTATCAAGGATAAGATCAAGATAAAATAAAACTCCTTTACTAAACAACAACAACAATGATCCAATTAATACCAAGAACAAGAAAGTATATCCATTACCAAACAACAGACAAGAATAAGGACAGTAAGACTATAATGAGAGGGAGAGAGAGAGAGAGAGAGAGAGAGAGAGAGAGAGAGAGAGAGAGAGAGAGAGAGAGAGGAGAGGAGAGAGGAGGAGAGAGAGCAAAACTAGATTATTTTTGTCTAAGAAAGATGATTAGTTGATAGAAATAACCAAGAGAGGACACCAGAGAAGTTATTGTGCTATATCACTTACAGTATTTCTCCTGCCAGTTAAAACATGATAATTTGATTTGATTTGATTTATTCTTTATCGAGGATAATGGGATAAGCACTCTTGTGCTTTTTTACATCCAGTCCGTGTGTATGCAGTTTGTAAATGTCATCTGTTCCCACGGCACACGATGGCCTACTCTTACGAAAGCGGAAAGGATTTAACGTGTGCGCAAGATGTTCTGCGTGCGTTCGCACAGGGCTCGTTTAAGTCTCATCCGAGACTTGTGGGGAGGTAGAGTCAGCACTGATGTTACTCAGGAGAAAAATCTCTCGACCGATTCGAACCGGGTCTTCAATTGCCACGCAATGTTCTGACCATAGGCTATCCGTCCCACAAGGAGGGGGCATGTGTGTGTGTGTGCATGTGTGTTTGTTTGTGTGTGTGTTCGTGTCGTGTGTGTGTGTGCATGTGTGTTTGTGTGTGTGTGTGCGCGCGCGCATGTGTTGTGTGTGTGGCGAGTGTGAATGCGCCCTCTGTACTTCAAATTTAATTTAGATAGGGCCACTGAATTTTATTTTTGCCATTCATCCAAGTAATGTATTGTGGGATATAGCTGACCTACATTATACCAATTCTGTCTCCCCCCTTCTCTCTCTTTCTCTCTCTCCCCACCTCTCTCTCACTCCTTCTCTACCCGCTCTCTCTCTCCTTCTCTATCTCTGTGTTTTTCTATCTTTCTATCTCCCAAATTTTAAAAATAAAAATGGTAATAAAAATAAATGAAAAAAAATAAATGAATAAATAAAGCAAGGTCACTCTGATCACAGAAAAGAGAAGGAAGAAAACGTGTAGCATTACCTCTGAAAAAAAATGAAAAAAAATCCACACTAGAACCTGGCTGCTTTTTTCATGTATTCATTGTATCTCTGCTCTGGTCATCTCCCTTGACATGAAAATGACGTTTGCCTTGTAAATAACCTGCTCCTGATACTGCTGTTTCATTCTGTCATTGGAATGGCTTCATGTCCATGTTTCTTCTGTTGAGGGAATTGGATCCTGTCTTGCAAGCATAATGATAGATGATCTCTGTTGTGATGATTTTACATTCTTGAATGTTGTTAGCTGTTCTCAAGGACATGTTTGTAAAATAAAAAAAAAAGAAATCAATTTGTGTTTCTTTGAGAAAAACAGAACTTGTAACTCATCATTGTTCTAAATGCCAAATATACTATAAAGGTATAAATGAAGATAGAATACTACAAATTTTGCACTGATTATCTCAACCTTTACAAAGGCATAACATACTAAAGAGTGTACTTTTATATATGATGGAAAGAAAATAGTTCAATAATAGATAATGCAAGTAGAAAATGGATGTATATAGGGCAATTTACCTTTTAAGAAACATCAGGTAATGGTAAACGAAAAACAGTTAGTGAAGGAAGAGACACGTCATCATTTTTTTCACTAATTAGAACTTTTAGCTTTTTATCAGATGCACCTCACAGCAAACTGGATACAGTTTTGAAATACCATTTGAATTTACAACGATTAAAGAGCTTCAACATTGAGAGAAGCATTGAAATTGCTTTTATCTGCTAGTGCTGTTAGTGCACGTGCACTACACCACTCCTTAACCAATGGAAACGAAAAAAACAATTCCAGCATAGCTTCAGGCCTTCTCTCTCTCTCCTCTCTCTCTCTCTCTCTCTCTCTCTCTCTCTCTCTCTCTCTCTCTCTCTCTCTCTCTCTCTCTCTCTCTCTCTCTCTCTCTCTCTCAACCTCCACTGTGTTTTAACAAGGCCACACAATCAATACCCTGGCATGTCTGTCATGCCACACTGTCTGGCCTCGTCTCGCTATTAGTCTGATTAAATCTCTCAGTTGATGTTATCGTAGTACTTCCACATTGCTGTGAAGCCGACTGCAGGATAGATCACGTCCCACATAGTCGTCCATGGGTCATAACAGGGTGAGCACCTAGACAAGTCATAAAGTGACAAGCGTCAGGATTGCTGATGTTCCAGTATCCTACCTCTTAGGGAGAAAAGAGGAAATGGTGTTTTGCCTTTTAAGTTTATCAAGATTATCATTAACGATTAGTATACACTGATAAACAGTTGAATAAAGCTTTGAGGGGATAAGAAACAATGTATGTGAGCTAGCACAGCAGCTTCTGTGTCTCCTCTCAAAATGACACTGTGGAGACATAGGCACTCTGTAACATATAATTATCTGCCCAAACAAAACATTGGCTGAGAGATTTTATATGTAGGTTTGTTTTTAATCTTTTTGCTTTGAGGGAAGGGGTAGAGAAAATTAAACTTTGACGCTGTGAGGGCTGTTTTCTCCTGAAATATATTTATATTTTGAGTTAAGTTCCCTGTAGCTTAGAAAAACATGAAAATGAGTGAACCCTTTAAAGCAGGCTGGTAGTTTCTCAGAGATGAACTTTCACAGCATTTTGTAAAAGAAAAAAAACTCAAAAGTACCCTTCTTCAGATTGAATTTCACATGATTTCTTTTTATTCAGCTTTGTTTTTTTCATCTTTTTCTAAGACAACCAATATTTGAACCTAAATATCCTATATAGGCTTCTCAGCCATAATCAAAGACAATATCTTCTTTGGAGAATGTTTGCTCGCAGGTCTAGTCTTCCCATGGATGCTCCCCTTCCAGTTCAAATTTCAATTTTAATCATACAGATTTGAAAGAAACAAAGAAAGCTGTCTGACTGTCCCTTCACTTTTTTTCTACGCTTGTCCCTCCCACTGGGCCCATCCTGTCCCTTTTGTCTGTTAGGGATACCTCCCTAATTTCAAGGATTTCTCTGGAGGGAGTGAAATTCAGGGGCGGATTGTCAGCAGCACTGGGACACATTGTAACAAGATGACCTGACCCGTGATGGTATGACATGTGTGGATGACAACCAAAGAGAGATGAGCCTTGGTGCACCACCATTAACCCCGTAGCTGATGGCATCAAGGAAGGTCAGAAAAAGATGTCATACACAGACTGATCACTGAAGGCATTTCCATTTTCTGCCTTCTTGGTCCATTCTTCTGCCTCTTTTCAAGAAAGACTTTTGTAAAAGATAACCATTCTCACCCAGGCCTTAGTCACATGCGCTAGACTTGACTTGTCAGGCCCTTCATGGCAGTGCAACCCATTTTCTCTCATATCACAGACAACAATAGTTACTGTCTGAGCGTTCAACGAAGAAGAAGGAGGAGGAGGAGAAGAAGAAGAAGAAGAAGAAGAAGAAGAAGAAGAAGAAGAAGAAGAAGAAGAAGAAGAAGAAGAAGAAAGAAGAAAAATGTTGTTTGCTGCTTGCTGACTAACTTGTATTGACAGCAAAATTAGTCTTGTTGTTTGTCCTCTTTATTTAGTCTGTTTCTGTTTGCATGTTCGTGCTTTTACCCTGTGTCATAGTTAACTTTAACAGAGTTCTTTCAGGCCTTACCTCCTGTACTGAAAAGCAGTTTAGTAAGATAAGAATTTTTGCTTGTCCATATACCAAAGAATCATACAGGCAAGAACGTTGCAATAGAAGATGACCTCAGCTACACAGACACACGTTTTATCCAAGTAAAACTGTAACCTTTTAGCTGCAAAATGTCGCAATACTATTTATCTATTTTATATCATTTTTATGTAATATAAATCATCTTACCGTATAGCCTCTAAGACTCTTTTTTTGTGCTGATTTGCCAAAGTAATGTTTTTAAAAACAATGATGATGTGAGCCATGCTCTTAAGAATCTTACTTTTTTATTTGTTCTGTTGTACACAAAATAATTTCTTAAAATAGCTTTGTGTCTTAGACTTGCACTGGCGAAAATAAATGATATGGAGCTTTGGAAAAGTGTGTAATGTAATGTTTGAATATGCTACAGGAAGGGATGCTATAACAGGTTACGAAACAACAGTCATTTAAGTCATACAAACAGAGAGAGTCTAAAGTCGATTTTAACACACATGAGTCATTTTAAGATTGTATTTCTTTTCTTTATATATCGAAACCTGCAATGTGCTTGTCCGATTTTATGAATTGATAAGTACCCATGGGAGTAAAACTTTCTCCCTAATTCGGTTAAAACGGGAGTTGGGGAAATAAAACTTCTATAAACGCATGTCTACGTTATTGATTATTCTTTTTTCTTCCATCATCTTTCGTTTAAACGGTTGAAACTGGTCATTGTTATTCAGACTTCCTGTATGTGTAAGTACCCAGTAGAGCAAACCTGTCGGAAAAAAAAGTTTATAAAATGAAGGAGAAAATGTCGGCTGTTTCAGAACTATGTTATCATTTGCAAGTGTTTTAAATGTCTTTTTGAAGTGTTCCCTTTTATAAACCTTTCTCCCTTTAGTTTATTATTTTTTGCATTTTGATCGATTTTGTGATTTTTTTTTTCATTTTACATGTGTATCTTTCATCTTATACTTTTGTCCCATCATTAATTCCCCCCTCCTTACCCCTCTCTTTTTTAATCTACTTTTTCCCCCTTTAGGTCACGTAAATCTTGCTGCTTGACTGCTCTTCTTTTATATGATTACCCTCTTTGCTGTTTTCTTTCTTTGCTCTTATCTTCTTTCCTTATTTTTTTTTAGCTTTATTCATATTTTCTTCACTCTAGTTAGTTTTTATTTCAAGAAGAATAATCAAAGTAATATCACCACCAGGAAGACTATTGATGGCCGTAGCTCTTAACAATTGCTATCAAACCATATTGAGAAAACCTGCCCATTATCATGCAACAATCAGAAAAGAGAAAAATGTTAAATGATCGTACTTAAACACACTATTGACATATACACAATATATACCAGTATTTAATGTTATGTATAAACATTGCAAACATATTACCTGCATTATTATACACCCAAAAACACATTAGGCATATACTTAATCCATACAACATTTAACGTGATATATAATCATTGCAAAACATCTTTCTGTATAATTATTCTTATTTTTTCTTGCAAACAGTTTGACTTTAATCCTGTAAGTTCAGAATCTTCTGGTTCTGAACCGTGGCACCTGGTCATTTAACATGCAGCAGGGTTTTACAGTAAACATGTCAGCTTATATGTTAGAGTACCTGTCTTTTATTTAGTTGCATGCAACAGATCAAAGAAGAATGAAGAAGACTAAGAAGCAAAAGGAAACCCCCATCCCACAGACCCTCTTACGACCACCTCCCTTCGCAAACAGCCTCTCTACTTTCCCGAGACTCCTGGCACCTCCTTCTAAAAATCCCTAAATCAAAAACTTTTACTGGGACGTTAATATAATCACAACAACAACAAAAGCAGCAATAACACATGAACAAGAGGACGCCAGAAAGGGACAGGAGTAAATACTTTAGAAAACAACGCCAGCATTCCTTCATGGATACAGAACCACAGTGAGAGTCTGACCCTGCCATCTGCCACTGCTGGCGGGTCCTTAAACAAACAGCTTGTCCTTAAACGGAAGGCAATGCTAATTCATTAAGCAGATATTGTTGGAAACGTTTCATTCCATCACATCTGCCCCCTACACACCCACCCCCTCCCCACAAAAAGAAAAAAAAAACCAACAAAGTCAAGAAAAAGTAAACAAAGTAGGAGGTGAATAAGGTATAGAAGGATGGGAAGCAGTAGCAGTTGCAGTAATATTTATCTGATCTTCAGGTAAGGAGAGGAAGGGGGTAGGAATGCCTAGTGGTTAGAATATTGAGCTTGCAATCTGACGCTGCGGGTTTGAACCACCGCTAGGCCGCCCACTGGAGGGAAAACTTTTTCCTGGAGCTATCATTTCCATCTCCACACCCCGAAAGCCCTTAGTATGAGACTATAAGCAATGGCCCCGTGTACGGACGCACGCAAAACATCTTGCGCACATGTTA
>CM060326.1:10318430-10338430 GCA_030674155.1 Stramonita haemastoma | reverse complement strand
ATGTCACTGCTGCTGCTGCTGCTCTCACTGCTGCTGCTGCCGCTGCTGCTGCTACTGCTGCTGCTGCTGCTGCTGCTGCTGCTGCTGCTGCTGCTGCTGCTGCTGACACTTGACACACTGTTCTTATTATATGAAAGGCAACGTTGTTTTTTTACTGTCTGTATAACACTTGCATAAAGTTTTGAATGTTTACAGCGAAATAGACATATCTGCGTAATTTGAAAACTTACACATACACACATATGTACACGCGCGACACACATACACACACGCGCGCGCGCGAACGTACGCATACACACACACACGTACACACACACGTGCGCGAGCTTGGTGCGTGTGTGTGTGTTTGTGTGCGCGCGCGGATGTGTGTTTATGTGTGTGTGTGTGTGTGTGTGTGTGTGTGTGTGTGTGTGTGTGTGTGTGTGTGTGTGTGTGTGTGTGTGTGTGTGTGTGTGCATGCGCGCGCATACTACAGTGCACATTGGTGTATATCATTTTACATTGGCGAGTTTATGACTGGCTTAGAAAGTACTGAGATTTGCTCTTTTGTCCTGTGATGTGTGTGTGCTGACGTAGGGATACTGTGTTGTGATGTTTTTCTGTCACGTTTTCATGTTTGCTGTTTTCATGTATGGCTTGTAGCCCACATGAACTTCTATGTCTGTGGGATGATGAAGCAGTTGAACTAAATTGAATTGTAAATGTTCTGACCCGTTGGAGTTCTTCCCCATATTTTTTTTCCTTTTTAACTATCCATCATGCATAACATTTTAAGTGAGTTAATTGCTGATTGAATTAACGCATTCATTGTCACGTCTCTTCAGCCTAACCAAAGGCAAGAGTTTCCTCCTTTATGGACAGTGACTTTTGATAATATCACACACACGCCTGGACTAATGCTTTCTACACATGGACACCTCTCGAATTTCAATATGGACACCTTTCATATTTCAACTTGGACACCTCTTAAATTTCAACATGGACACCTCTTAAATTTCAACTTGGACACCTCTCAAATTTCACCATGGACACCTCTTTAATTTCCACATGGACACCTCTCAAATTTCAACATGGACACCTCATAAATTTCAACATGGACACCTCTTAAATTTCAACATGGACACCTCTTAAATTTCAACATGGACACCTTTTAAATTTCAACATGGACACCTCTTAAATTTCAACATGGACACCTCTTAAATTTCAACATGGACACCTCTTTAATTTCCACATATTGACACCTCTCAAATTTCAACATGGACACCTCTTTAATTTCCACATGGACACCTCTCAAATTTCAACATGGACACCTCTTAAATTTCGACATGGACACCTCTTTAATTTCAGCATGGACACCTCTTAAATTTCAACATGGACACCTCTTAAATTTCAACATGGACACCTCTTAAATTTCAACATGGACACCTCTTTAATTTCAACATGGACACCTCTTTAATTTCCACATATTGACACCTCTCAAATTTCAACATGGACACCTCTTTAATTTCCACATATTGACACCTCTCAAATTTCAACATGGGCATCTCTCAAATTTCAACATGAGCACCTCTCAAATTTCAACATGGGCACCTCTCAAATTTCAACATGGACACCTCCCGAATGGCACCTCTCAAATTTCTACATGGGCACCTCTCCATGGGCACCTCTCAAATTTAAACATGGGCACCTCTCGATGGGCACCTCTCAAATTTTAACATGGGCACCTCTCGATGGGCACCTCTCAAATTTCAACATGGGCACCTCTCAAATTCCAACACGGGCACCTCTCAAATTTCAACATGGACACCTCTTAAATTTCAACATGGACACCTCTAAAATTTCAACATGGGCACCTCTCAAATTTCATCATGGGCACCTCTTAAATTTCAACATGAGCCCCTCTGAAATTTCAGCATAGGCACCTCTCAAATTTCAACATGGGCACCTCTCGAATTTCAACACCAATTTCAACATGGGCACCTCTGAAATTTCAGCATAGGCACCTCTCAAATTTCAACATGGGCACCTCTCAAATTTCAACATGGGCACCTCTGAAATTTCAACATGGACACCTCTTAAATTTCAACATGGACACCTCTCAAATTATAACATGGGCACCTCTGAAATTTCAACATGTGCACCTTTCAAATTTCATCATGGGAACCTCTTTAATTTCAACATGGACACTTCTCAAATTTCAACTTGGACACCTCTCAAATTTCAACATGGACACCTCTTAAATTTCAGCATGGACACCTCCTTAATTTCAACATGGACACCTCTCAAATTTCAGCATGGACACCTCTCAAATTTCAACTTGGACACCTCTCGAATGGCACCTCTCAAATTTCTACATGGGCATCTCTCAATGTGCACCTCTCAAAGTTCAACATGGGCACCTCTTGATGGGCACCTCTCAAATTTCAACATGGGCACCTCTCGATGGGCACCTCTCAAATTTCAACATGGGCACCTCTCAAATTTCAACATGGGCACCTCTCATGAGCACCTCTCAAATTCCAACACGGGCACCTCTCAAATTTCAACATGGACACCTCTTGAATTTCAACATAGACATCTCTTAAATTTCAACATGGACACCTCTCAACTTTCATCATGGGCACCTCTTAAATTTCAACATGGGCACCTCTCGAATTTCAACACCAATTTCAACATGGGCACCTCTGAAATTTCAGCATAGGCACCTCTCAAATTTCAACATGGGCACCTCTGAAATTTCAACATGGGCACCTCTCAAATTTCAACATGGACACCTCTCAAATTATAACATGGGCACCTCTGAAATTTCAACATGGGCACCTCTCAAATTTCATCATGGGAACCTCTTAAATTTCAACATGGGCACCTCTCGAATTTCAACACCAATTTCAACATGGACACCTCTCAAAATTCAACATGGGCACCTCTGAAATTTCAGCATAGGCACCTCTGAAATGTCAACATGGGCACCTCTCAAATTTCAACATGGGCACCTCTCAAATTTTAACCTGTGCATCTCTCAAATTTCAAACCCCCTTCATGCAGCAAACCAGATTTTTAGGGGGGATGAGTGTGCAGTCCCCAGCTCTAGAAACTAACTTCATTTCCAGGGCTACATATTCTCTGGTGAGGGCCTAGTTTATTGGCTGATTCTCTATTTTTGCAAGAAAATTGAAGCAAATTGATGATTACGATCTGTGTGTGACTCTGTGTGTGTGTGTGTGTGTGTGTGTGTGTGTGTGTGTGTGTGTGTGTGTGTGTGTGTGTGTGTGTGTGTGTGTGTGTGTGTGTGTGATTCATTTCTCTAATTTCTTTAATTTTAAGATAACGAAATAAACACCCATTTGCACTTTTTTTTTTACATCCAGTCTCTGCGCGCACGCAGGTTTGTACCGTTTGTCATCAGTTCTCACCAGCACATAAGATGGTATGCGCACATACGCGCGCGCATGTATGTGTGTGTTTTGTGTGTGTGTGTGTGTGTGTGTGTGTGTGTGTGTGTGTGTGTGTGTGTGTGTTTCCAAGTGCGTGCATTACAGCTTAAAAAAGAAGGCCTTTCAGTATACAGTCTTCATGCTGACCTGTGATAATGTTAAAAAAATATATATACAAAAAATACACGATTAAAGGGAGCTAACCAAACAAAACCGTTCAAGTGTGTTCCACTTTCCCTGAATTTTATTCTTTTTCATAGTGTTTTATTTTTTCGAGTTCATGCATTTTTGATCACTCTGTGGAATAAACCTATCACCTAAATTTGTTGAAACAAAAGACAAAACACTAAAAACGAAATTATGTTGTTTACTCACACTCATTTAATGATTGATTCAAATGTAATATTTGTTGCTTTCTTTTGCTTTGTTTTTTCGTTACTTCGTATTTTGTCTTTTTATCTCCTCTCCCCCTTCTCTCTCTCTCTCTCCTCTCTCTCTCTCTCTCTCTCTCTCTCTCTCTCTCTCTCTCTCTCTCTCTCTCTCTCCTCTCTCTCTCTCTCTCTCTCTCTCTCTCTCTAATATATACATACATATCTCTACATTTTGTGTGTGTTTGCGCGCGCGTGCGTGTGTGTGTGTGTGTGTGTGTGTGTGTGCGTGTGTGCAAGCGTGTATGTGTGTGTGTGTGCGTGCGTGCATGCACGCTCGTGTGTGTGTGTGTGTGTGTGTGTGTTGTGTGTGTGTGTGTGTGTGTGTGTGTGTGTGTGTGTTATGCATGTTTAAGTTAGTGGGTGTCTGTATGTATGTCTGCATATTTGTCTGTATGTTTTCCTTTTCTTTTTTTTCTCTTCTCCTGTTTTTTTGGTTTGTGTTTGTTTGTTTTTTTTCCTTTCTGCTTTTCATTCTTTTTCTATTTTGTGTGGACTCTTTCTTTTGTCTTTTTTTTTTCAACAAATCGTTCCTTAAAATGTTTATCTCACAAAATTCAAAGTCACGATTATTGCATTGGAGAATCCTGGGCAGAATAAACCAGACATCCAGATTCAATTAGATAGAAGCAATAAAGAGAGAGAGAGAGAGGGAGAGAGAGAGAGAGAGAGAGAGAGAGAGAGAGAGAGAGAGAGAGAGAGAGAGAGAGAGAGAGAGAGAGAGAGAGAGAGAGAGAGAGAGAGAGAGAGAAGGGGGGGGGGGGGGGTAGGGAGAAAGAGAGAGAGACAGAGACGCAGAGAGAGGGAGAGAGACGGACAGACAGACAGACAGACAGACAGACAGACAGACAGACAGAGAGATAGAGAGAGGAGGGATAGAGAGAGAGACAGAGAGAGAGACAGAGACCGAGACAAAGAGAAAAAGAAAGAGACAGACAGACAGAGAGATAGAAGGAGAGACAGACAGACAGACGGACAGACAGAGAGGAGAGAGACATACAGACAAACTGACTGACTGACAGACAGACAGACAGACAGATAGGCAAACAGACAAACAGACAAACAGACAAACAGACAAACAGACATACTAGAAAAGGTGTTAACAATAAAATAAGAGAGTTTCACGCAAACCTGACACAGGCAGAGACAAACCAGAGCAGACTGACACACAGAACGGAAAGTTCTCTCCGTCTACAAAGTCGTTATAATTATACAATTTATGAGCTTGAATGAAATATTTTATTTATTTATTTTATTCTTTTATATCGAGGGTAACAGAATAAGCAATCATGTGCTTTTTTTCATCCGGTCCCCGTGTGTATGCCGTTTTGTAAATATTGTCATTTGTTCCCACCGGCACACGATGGCCTACTCTTACGAAAAGCGGAACAGGGTTTAACGTGTGCTACGTGAGATCGTTGCTATCAACTACCGTTCTTCTTCTTAGTTCATCAAGGTTTTACATGTTTTGTGTCGTTTGTATATTAAAAAAAAAAGAAAGAAAAAAAGACAGCATAGGTAAGATAGCGACCGTATGGAAGTTTTGGTCAGTTCTGAAAGGATACAGACCAGGAAGAACAGAAATTGTTACATGAAATAACATCAGCCTCCTTATAGGGGTGTGAGGGAGGGGACGGGATAGCTCAGTGGTCAGAGCGCTCGCTTTCCCCAACGTCAGGTTAAGCAGCATCGAGTGTGGCTACCAAGTGGATGGGTGACCGTTTGCGCGCCTTGGCTTCAGTACAGTCCCACCCCTAGTTCACCCAGCTGTAAATGGGTACCTGCCCTCTTTAGGGTCAGGGAAGGTAAAGCAGCGAGGGAGAGGAGATGGGCGCCGCCCTCAACATGCTGGCCCCTAGAGAAGTTGATGTCTCTGACATCCCGCTCCACTACGACCACATAGGTTATGGGACACCTTTACCTTTACCTTACCTCCCTCTAGCACAGTGGATGCTGGACAAAATGAAAAGCCATGACGTAACCCTGACTTCTGTTATTGTTATTGGTGATGCTGAGTGTGACACACTCTTGTGATACGATCAGCTTTAGTATGGTTGTGGCAAGGTCCAACAGCAGTGCAGGGTCCCTCTGACTGGTGGCCTTGTAGCAGCTTTACATTGCTAAGTTTCTTGTGAATTTGAGTCCTCTGGGGGGTTAAATTAATACAGTTTGATAGAGAGGGTAATAAGGTCGAAATACGTAACATGGAAGCATCTAGATGGGCAGGTATTCCCCTAACCTATGTGGTCGTAGGGGAGCGAGATGTCAGACACCTCAACTTCTCTAGGGGCCAGCAAATTGAGGTTGGAGCCCATCTCCTCTCACTCGCTGCTTTACCTTCCCTGACCCTAAAGAGGACAGGCACCCATTTACAGCGGGGTGAACATGGGGACTGTACTGAAGCCAAGGCACGCAAACAGTCATCCATCCACATTGGTAACCACGCACAATGCTGTTTAACTTTGCTTGGGGGAAAGCGAGTGCTCTGACCACTGCGCTATTCCCTCCCCAAGGTCTAGGTGGGTACGTCAAAATATATGAAGCAACGGGAAAAAGAGTTTAAGCTGAGTTTTCGTCGTCTAAACACTTTTGCAAACGTGGAAAATAAATCCATTTTAAAGGGTTTTTCTGAAGAGAGGACAATAGGCCTATATTCGTTGGTTTTGGTAACCGTGGGAAATCTAAGATAAGTTATATAACCTGTGTATGTGGGAGGGGGGGTGCGTACGTGCGTGCGTGCGTACGTGTGTGTGTACGTGTGTGTGTGTATGTGTGTGTGTGTGTGTGTGTGTGTGTGTGTGTGTGTGTGTGTGTGTGTGTGTGTGTGTGTGTGTGTGTGTGTGTGTGCTCAGCAAAACTGGAAAAGCTTCCAGGGTGTATGTTTCAATTACTGTATGTTTTTGCTAAAAGACAACTGCATCAGAAGTGGCAAGCAAAAACACTTCATCACACTTGCTTTCATTGTTTTGTCATGTCATATTTTTTAACTTTACTTTTTTTCTTCTTCTTTTCTTTTTAGTGCATACGTTATTTAACACCCTGCAGAATAAACATATCACTTACGTATATTTTGTAAGCGAGAGACAAAAGTAATACTGTTTCTTCAGTCACACGTAAAGATGATTGTAACAGCAAAGCTCTTGTATTGTTTCTGTTCTTTTTTTCTTTTCATTTATTTCTCCTAGTTTTTTTCACTACTTTTTAGTTTTTTTCTTCTGTCCTCATTTTTTGGGTCAAAGCTGTTCTATATTTTTAAAATTATTTGTTCTGTCTCCCCCCCTCCATCCTTCCCAGACCTTTTAGTGTTTTGTTGTTGTTGTTGGGGGGGGGGGGGGTATGTTTTTTGCTCGTTTGCTTGTTTCCTTATTTTTTCATAAATATCTAGAATCTAGTTTTTCCCCCTCTTTTTCCCTTGCTTTTTTCTTTCGTTTATTCTTTCACAGAAGTCAAAGCTTTTTTGTTATTGAGTCAAAGTTACTGACCTGGTCTATGCCTTGTTTATGATAATGTTTACTGTTTTACTGAATGGATTGTATCTGCTTGAGTTTCTCTGTCTAATCAAAGTAAGAAAGTGTTTTGTATTTGAATGTAGTGACATGCGTATTACAGAGTATTTAGATATAAACAACAGCCATGGTTTATAAAGGTGCCAGATGCCTGTGAGTAAGCAAGTATGTAATAGTAACCCCTTTGCTACCATAGAGCATGCTGAGAGTCCTAGTCAGAAACATGCACCACACAAGCACAGTCAATCGTTGCGGCTCCATACCTTGGCACAATGCTTCCATTGCATACCTAGACTTACGCAGACAAAACAAATTGGTCGCAATAATCATAGGAATCTTAGATCTATATCAAAGCAGACATATAAAATTGGTTGCAATAAGTGAAGGAAGCTTACATCTATTTTCAAGCAAATACAAATATTATATTTGGGCGCGCGCAGCAATCAAAGGAAGCGTTAACCAAACGATTTGCTTTAATTAATCACTAGTGCACAACTGCACCCAAATATCAGTCAGTATAATATACTGGGTCCATACAAACATCTGATGAAATTAGTGGGGAAAAGTAAACCACGTAGGTATGTCCACATCGCAAGATCCAATGCCCTCACTAACCCTAGTTACTATAAAAACTGTCAAGGGAGAGAGAGAGAGACAAAGGCAAAGACACGAATAATAATGATAGAGGGGCAACTTTATATAAGGAGCAAAGAACCCTTTTTTTAGAGAACAAAGGCTTTGTCACACACTAAATATCAATAGCAAGAAAAGAGATTGGAGAACAACTTTTCATTGTGAGAACAGGATCCATTTGATTTCCAATTACGGTAAAGAAGAAGAAGAAGAAGAAGAAGAAGAAGAAGAAGAAGAAGAAGAAGAAGAAGAAGAAGAAGAAGAAGAAGAAGAAGAAGAAGAAGAAGAAGAAGAAGAAGAACAACAACAACAACAACAACAACAACAACAACAACAACAACAACAACAACGACAACAACAACAACAACAACAACAAGACGACAGCCAACAACAAGAACGAGAACAAGAACAACAACAAGAACATGAAGAAGATGATGAAAGAAAGAAAGAAAGAAAGAAAGAAAGAAAGAAAGAAAGAAAGAAAGAAAGAAAGAAAAGAAAGAAAGAAAGAAAGAAAGAAAGAAAGAAAGAAGGAAAGAAGGAAGGAAGGAAGAAAGGAAGGAAGGAAGCAAGAAGGAAAGAAACACAGAAACAAACAAAAAAGAAAGAAAGAAGGAATCCCCTAAAGAAACGAAAAGAAAAAAAGACCCAAAAAAAAGACACATCATTGTTTAAAGCAGTTAGCCAAGCTGAGGATCAAGCCTGTGATCTGCTCATGATGATGGCGCCTTGCTTTTGTAGTGCTTGTGACCAGACGAGAAACGTCCCCCCGCCTCCCCCTTCTTCCTCCAATTTCTCCTTTAATCATGCACAACGTTTTAATTGAGGCGGGTAGCTGATTGAATGAAAACATTCAGTGTCAGGTCTCTCAAGCCTTAATCAAAGCCAAGCCTCGCCCTCTTTATGGAAACTTCACTTTCAATAACTCCACATACACACGCACACGCGCGCACGCACACACGCACGCATGCACATGCACGCACGCATACGCACACATACACTACACACACACACTACACACACTACATACACTACACACTCTACACACACACACTACACACACACCACACACGCACGCACGCACGCACTACACACATACACACACACACACACACACACACACACACACACACACACACACACACACACACACACACACACACACACACACACACACACACACACACACACATACACACACACACATGGGGGAAGTAATGCCTTCTGCTCGCAGATGCCTCTCAAATTTCAAAATCCCCTCTGAGAGACAAATGAGATTACAGACACAAAGGAAGCTGGCTGCGCATGTGACTTCAGTTCCACCCCCCACCCCCCCACCCCCACCCCTCCCTCCCCTCTTTTTTAATTTTTTGGTTGTTGTTGCTGTTGCAGTCTTCGGGATGGAGGTTAGTTTCCTCTTTGATGACAGTGTCCCTGAAGAAAATTGGTGATTTTCTAGGCAGGCTGTCTGTCACTGTATGCAGGAATGTAGTACATGTTCTGGGTTTTTGAAAGAAATCTTTTTTATTTTCTTAGTTCCTCGGTTAGAGCTATTTGTTAACCAAATGTGAGATTTCAGGTATGCAACCATTATATGCCCACCATGAAGGTAACCGCATTTCGTCTTCGGGGATGATATCTGAACACGACACAAATTTTGCGTATGTGTCCGTTTTATGCCCATCATGAAGGTAGCCGCATTCCGACTTCGGGGATGATGTCTAAACACGACACCTGTGGGTATACTTTTTTGGTTAGATTTTATTTATTATGTTCTTACCAGCATACAATATTTCACTCTTCTGAAAGGCATAAACGGGTTTTAACGTGTGTACAAGATGTTCTCTGTGGGTTCGCATTCGGGACCTCGGTTTATGGTCTCATTCAAAGGACTTTTGGCACAGTAAAATCGGCTACTGATGTTAATTTAACTACAGTGAAAAAAGAAATCCCCTCAACTAGGGTTCTTGGTGGTAGCTCAAAGCTGGGATCGATCAAAGGGCCTTCAGATCACGAGTGCAACGCTCTAATCACTTGGTTATCCCGTCCCCCTGGAAGATGTCTCATATACGTAATTGTTTCTGCATACTTTCGTCTTCAGTTTATCGTTTGACCTACTCAATTCATTTTTCATTTTTTAGATAATGAAGTATTTCTTTTCGTGTTAAGAAAATGTAAGCAAAATTATCTGATCTCTATAGAGACATATAGCCCATAGTGATGTACATGGCTCTTAGTGATATCATATATTGCTGCTACTGATATCTTATCTGTCTGAACATAGCTACCCCAGGTAGTGACGTTTTCGTGTGCAGTCTTCATCGTCTTATGGTGTAAAGCCAAAAGGTTACCTGATAAGTAGTTTGCTTAACGCTTCACCAAAATATGCTCCGTCCCTGTTTATATTCCAGTTCTCTTGTAGTTCTTACATTATTGAACTTTCTGCAGGATAAAAAGTATTTCAACGATCTGCTGAAATAAGGATCAAAATATTCTACACACTCACATAATATCAGTGGTAGTGTTTTCCTTTTGTTTATCTATTCTTTTCTTCACGCTTCCAGTTTTCTTTTGTTTTCTTTTCTTATCTTTTTTCTTTTCTGTTCTTATTTTCTGTTCTTTTCTTTCTTTCTTTCTTTCTTTTCTTTCTTTCTTTTTTTCCTTCTTTCTGTTATTTCTTTCTTTTCTTTCTTATCTATCTTATCTTTCTTTCTTTCTGTTCTTTTCTTTCTTTCATTCTTTTTTTCTTTCTTTCTTCTTTTCTTTTCCTTTTCTCTTTCTTTCCTTCTTTCTTTATTTCTTTCTTTCTCTCTTTTTTTCTTTTCTTTCTTTCTTTCTTTCTTTCTTTCCTTCTTTCTTTCTTTTTATCTTTTTCCTTCTCTCTTTCTCTTTTTCTTTATTTCTTCTGTTCTTCTCAGTTTATGTTTATTTTTCCATCCTTTATTCCCTCTTAGTCTTTTATATCATAAATTATTTCGTTTTCTTCCTTTCTTCTTCCTTTATCTTATTTCGTTCTTCGTTTTCCCTGTTCGTAGGGTTCTATCTTGTTTGTTCTTATTTTTCTCCTCTTCAGTTTACCCTAGTCAAAGCTATTTCTCTGCATTTTCCTCTTGTTTTTTTTGTAGTGATCTTTTTGACTTTTTTGTTTGTTTGTTCGTTTGTTTTCTCTTTTTTTGTGTGTGGTTGCTCTTTTGAGTTTGGCATCACTTATTCAAAGTCACGTTTATTGCATTTGCTAATCCCCAGTGGAACAAACCAGTCAGCCTGATGCTGTTAAGGAGAAAAGAAAGAGAGAGATATATGCACACACAAACAGACAGACAGACAAGCACATACAAACACACATACACACACACACACGCACAAACACACACACAAATAAGAAAATACACATCCACAAACAGGCAAACACACAAATACACAAACAAACAAACACACACATACATAAAAAAATTATACACACATGCACACACATGCTAGCATGCATACATGCACGCACGCACACTGAAAGAGAGAGAGAGAGAGAGAGAGAGAGAGAAGAGAGAGAGAGAGAGAGAGAGAGAGAGAGAGAGAGAGAGAGAGAGAGAGAGAGAGAGAGAGAGAGAGAGAGAGAGGTGGGAGGGGGTGGACAGAGACAGGGACCGAGAATATAATTATCTAAACCCATAAAGTCACGGTGTAAAATATGACATACATGTATCTACTTTTTGGGGGGGTTGCTTATTCTATACGTCCAGAAGCTAAAAAAAAAAAAAAAGATAAAGAAGGAAAGGAATAAAAGGCTAGATCAAACCACACCGAGAGACCGAACAAGAGTACTAGTGACATCATAATCATCACGATAATGCAAAGCGGTGACAGCAGTGACTGTTGTGTCAAACAACATCCGCCTCCCTTCTGAGGATGCTGGACAAATGGGAGGCCACGACCCTGCCTTCTGTTACTGCTGCTGCTGCTGCTGCTGCTGCTGCTGCTGCTGCTGCTGCTGCTGCTGCTGCTGCTGCTGCTGCTGCCAAGATACATTCTGATAGTAAGCGTAGAATACCACCCTGTCAAGAAGTCTCAAAGCATATGCACTTCCATAGCAGCAGCATTACGTTATTCTCGTTGTCATTGGTAACCGTGCAAAAAAAAAAAAAAAAACAGAACAAAAAACCCCAATTTTTGAATGATTGTACTTTTTGTGGGTTTTTTTCCTCCTCGGTTAGAGCCGTGAAGTTCATCAATTGAGAGATTTGTGTATGCTACCGAATTTTGTCCACCGTTCAGTTAGCCGCATTCCGACTTTATATATATATATATATAGATATATATATATATCTATATATATCTATATCTATATCTATCTATCTATCTATCTATCTATCTATCTATCTATCTATTACTATCTATCTATCTATCTATTATATATATATATATATATATATATATATATATATATATATCAAGCAACGTTTAAAACAGCTAACATACGATCAAATTTGTGATCTTCCAGCGATGAGGCCTCAGGGTGGCTGTCGTAGTCTCGCCACAATAATCCCCTTCCTTAATACTCCTCTTTCATCAAGCAAAATGTTCTTAATGAGGCAAATTAACAAAATAAATCCCCACCCCCACCATACAAATCCATGCGCTGCGCAATCTCTTAGGCCCACTCGAAGCCAAGGTTCCTTGTTCCTATAGAAATTGGACTTTGAAGAAATACTTTGCACACGCATGAAGTAATGCTCTCTGTCTACAAACGCCTGTCCAATTTGGAAATCTTCTTCAATACGATAATCAGATCAGGAACACAAAGAAAGCTAGTGGGTTGTCAATTGGACTCCTATTGGGTGCAAATCCCCAGTTTGGAGATTAACTATCTGTTTGAGAGTCTGTGAGGAGAGAGTTTAATTAATTTATTGGCTGATTTAAATTTTGTTGTTGTTGTTTGTATTATCAGTGATGCTAGAACATTGACAGAAAGTGACCTGACCTGTGACGGTGTGTGTGTGTGTGTGTGTGTGTGTGTGTGTGTGTGTGTGTGTGTGTGTGTGTGTGTGTGTGTGTGTGTGTGTGTGTGTGTATGTGTGTATGTATGTGTGTGTGTGAGTGTGTGTATGTGTGTATGTGTGTGTGTGTGTGTGCGTGTGTGTGTGTGTTTGTAGTGTGTGTGTGTGTGTGTGTGTGTGTGTGTGTGTGTGTGTGTGTGTGTGTGTGTGTGCGTTGTGTTGTGTTGTGTTGTGTTGTGTCTGTGCCTGTGTCTGTGTGTGCAGTGTGTGTAGTGTGTGTGTGTGTGTGTGTGTGTCTGTGTCTTTGTCTGTGTGTCTGTATGTGCAGTGCGTGTAGCGTGACTGTGTGTGTATGTGTGTGTGTGTGTGTGTGTGTGTGTGTGTGTGTGTGTGTGTGTGTGTGTGTGTGTGTGTGTGTGTGTGTGTGTGTGTGCAGTACCATCAACTACACAGAATGATGCAGAGCAATGAGGGCATGCAGTAAGTGTTGTGTGAATCAACATCAGCAGCCCTCCATGGATGCTGGACAAAAAGGGAAGGTCATAACCATGCCTTCTGCTACTGCTGATGGTGATACTGGTTCTGCGACGCTCTCTCTCTCTCTCTCTCTCTCTCTCTCTCTCTCTCTCTCTCTCTCTCTCTCTCTCTCTCTCTCTCTCTCTCTCTCTCTCTCTCTCTCTCTCTCTCTCTCTCTCTCTCTCTCCTCTCTCTAGCAATTTGAAGACCCGGGTTCGAGTCCGGTCGAGGAGATTTTCCTCCTGGAATCAGTGCTGACTCCACTCTCCCCAAATGCGCACACGTTAAAACCAGTTACGCTTTTCGAAAGAGTCGACCATTTGCGTGCTGGTAGGAACAGATGACAACATTCATAAAAATGCATATACACGGGGACTTGGTGTACAAACATGGGTGCTTATTTTATTACCCTCGACATAAAAGAATGAAAGAACGAAAAAGTAAAGAAAGAAAGAAAGAAAGAAAGAAAGAAAGAAAGAAAGAAAGAAAGAAAGAAAGAAAGAAAGAAAGAAAGACAGAAAGAAAGAAAGAAAGAAAGACAGAAAGACAGAAAGAAAGAAAGAAACAAACAAACAGAGAACTTCGAAGGCTCACTGCTACTGTAGATGCTGTGACCAGATAAAACTCGTCCTCAAACTTCTTTCTGATCATCACGTACAGAATTTTGATTAATTCTGCTACTGATGAAATGAAAATATTCAGTATCAGGTCCCTCGGCCCTAATCTAAGTCACTACTTCCCTCTGTTCGGAAAATTCCCGTCCAATAACTTTATCAACACATGGAGTAATACTAGCTACATGTACACAAGCACCTCTTCTATTTCTATATTGCCTTTGATGTTCCAAATCAGATTAGAGAGACAAAGAAATCTTGGAATAATTTCATGTTCTTGTTCTCCTCTGCCTCTTCTTTCTCCTCCTACTCCTTCTCCTCTTCCCTTTTGGTTTTAAGAAAAAAATTAGATGAGAAAAGCCATGGCATCAGCATACAAAGTATGAGTATAACACGCATAAGCTTGTAAAAATACTCTTGAAAGCAGATGCGCAAAACACAGGCTGAAGCCTGATAAGAAAACATGATGTCGAAAGAAAATAAAGCAACAACATAACGTGTTTCTACTATAAAAGTATTAAGGGGAAAAAACCGGCTAACAAACAAAACGAAAATAGAACAAACCAAACACTTTTAGTTTTTTTTCTTTTTTTCTTTCTTTCTTTATTCATTTATTTCTCTTTTTCTAATTTACTTATTTCTTCTTTCTTTATTTACTTGTTTCTTCTTTCTTCTTTCTTTCCTTTCTTCTGTCTCTTTTCTTTCTTTTCTTCCACCATACCTTTATGATAACTTTACTAACAATCTTTTTGAACATCATTCATTTCAAAATAGGGAACAAGAAAAAATACATAGACAGAAAAGACAGATAGATACAGACATGCAAACAGACATACATATAGACAGACAGACAGACAGACAGAGAGCTGATCTACCATTGAGATGTCTCTTGGCATTGTAGTCGCTCCACCAACAAATTCCTAGCGGACTAGAAGTACTCTCAAGATTGTGTCATCTTTTGTTGATATCAATATTTCTCAATACAATAGAAAGTAGTGTCCAATGCCAAGAAGGTAGAGATCAACAAATTCATGTGTTTTAGTAATACCTATGAGACAATAAGACCTGATATGGACAATTACACTACAGCCCATCTGGAGATTGCTTTATCATTATCGTGTGGTCAGTGATATTGTCACACTAGAAAATAAAGTCTCAAAAGCACCAATCGAGAGTTTTTTTTATGTGAAAGGTATCTGCTTTGAATTTATGTTAAAAAAGACACGTAATACGTTAAACTATTAACGATGCCACAAAATAAAATAAGATAAAATAAATAAGATTCCTTACACAAACTTGATTAAAATAAAACAAATTAGGAAATAATGACAATAAGACCAAGAAAGAAAATGAGTAAAGACAAATAAATAAGTTATAAACATGAATGTCAAAAAAGTGAACATTCTTTTTGCTATGCAAACTGTATTAATTGGGAGGTTTTTTCAGCTAACAGAACTCTACAAAAAATATTTATATACAAAACATTCATTATTTGAATATTACTCAAATCCACATCAATAAACCCTGAGTTTTTGTTACTAATATCCAAGTTCATACTCAAATAAATTAAACTTCTAGAAAACAGCCACAGCAAAAAAAATATTTCACAAACAAAACAACCCCATTCTAAGTGACACATTTTAACAATGATATTTTTTCTTTCTCTACACACAGCATCAGTATTTCACAGCTGATGGCTTCAAGCCAAAACATGGCCGACGCTCGACAGACCTTGTCAAAAAGGGAGATGATCCTTTCTGCTGCTGCCTCCTATCTTTGCGGTCCTGTGACTGCTACTGTCGGCTTCCATTGTCTTCATTGTCTCCCTTTAATGCTGTTAGCGCTGGCCACTTCTGCCCACAAGGGGGCGTGACGCAAGGGAGACAACAACGCCGCCAGGGGGGGGGGACGGAAGGACAAGTCCTGAGATGAATATTTTCCAGGGAGTGAGCTGCCATCCTCAATGAGCCTGTTGTTGTCAGTGTCAGACGTGTGATCACTATCAATCATCTCTGGAATAATTATCCACACTTTGGCTAATGCTTTCTGAAACCCAAAAAAGCTGTTTACAGTTTAAGATAAAGAAGCATCCTTGGCACTTTTCCTTTTGTTTACATTATGTAGTTCTTACTGCTTCACAAATGTTTTTGTTTTTATTCAGGAAAAGCCCCATGAACCAAACTATATCAAACAAACCAGACCAAACCAAGCCAAACCAAACCAAACCAGACCAAACCAAACCAGACCATGCACACGCGCACACACACATACACACACGCGTGCACGCGCAGACACACGCACACACACAGAGGTATCTATCTATCTATCTATCTATCTATCTATCTATCTATCTATCTATCCATCCATCCATCCATCCATCCATCCATCCATCCATCCATCCATCCATCCATCCATCTATCTATCTATCTATCTATCTATCTATCTATCTATCTATAGATAATTGGGAAAATAGATATATTAGACATCCACATTCCACATGTACAGACTCTCTCTCTTTCTGTCTCTGTCTCTCGCTCGCTCTCTCTCTCTCCTCTCTCTCTCTCTCTCTCTCTCTCTCTCTCTCTCTCTCTCTCTCTCTCTCTCTCTCTCTCCTCTCTCTCTCTCTCTCTCTCTCTCTCTCTCTCTCTCTTTGCGGCAACTCTCTCTCACTTCTGTGTCCTTTCTGTGCCCTAAGGCCCCATGTCTTCTGTGAAAGAACAATTTGTGGCCTCTGTGGTTTGGCCCTCGGGGTCATGTTGTCTTCTGTTTTGGATAGGCTGGCATTCTGTCCATGTCAAACACATAGTCCTGAGAAATAGACACTGGTGTTGAAATAAAGAAAAAAAGACTAGGCTAACATCACTATGGAGTAGGGTGTGATTCATTATGAGCGTTGTAAGAAGGAAGTGGAGGGGGTGGGGTGGGGGCGGGGTGGGATGGGGTAGGGGTTTTGTTTGGTGAGAGAGGAAAATATGTGAGGTGATGGGTTGGGTGGGAGGGAGGCCTTTAAGAGTTTGTTGGAGCATGTTTGTGATGAAATTGATAATGATGGTGGTGGTGATGCTGATGCTCTGCGTAAGAGGCTGGGATTTTGACCACAATATGCCTTACTTTTTTTTTTTTTTTTTTTTTTTACTGCAGTGAAAAGGATGGGCGAATTCTGGTCGTTCCATTATTCAGTTCGGTTTCTATGTTTGTTTTCGTGTGCTGAAAACTTGTGCAGAAATAGATGTTACAGTGTGGGCGTTATCGGATCTCGTTTTAAAGCCAGTTCTCATTGAATTCCTGTTTGTTTTTATATTTATCACGATGCTGTTTTTGTTTGGTTTGGGTTTTTCTCCTTTAAGGTTAAGATTGAAATGAAGCTTATTTTACTGGAACACTTCTTTTTTCTACTTGTGTTTTTTGTTGTTGTGTTGTTGTTGTGTTCTGCTCTGTTCTGTCTTTCTTTTTTTCTTTCTTTCTTCTGTTAGCTTAAACTGCTCACCCAAGACAAACTATTTGATTGAAGTCAACTTACCTTTTATTATTTCATTTTCTGTTACTGTCACATTCTGTTTTGTCCTTTTCTTCTTTCTTTCTTCTGTCGTGTTGAAACTACACACCCATACCATCTACTTGATTGAAGGGACTTCACAAGTTTAGTTTCAAGTCATGTTAAAACAATGCTGAATGCTTACCTGGAACCAGCTGTCTGCATAACGCATCCTGGTTGTGAATGGTTAGGGTATAATTTGCAATCAAGGCATGTACTATCCACTCATATTTTCTCAGACAAATGAACATCTCTGTAGCAATTTTTTTCCATATAATCGGTTTCTTCACAAGCAATTATCAAAATAAAAGAAAAAAAAAAAAACATCATGCTTTTAGCTTATAGGTGATCCCAGGCGTTTGTGACATACGATGTTAATATCTTAGGCAAACTACAAACAAACTAACAGATCATGTCTAATATAGAGAAAATGAAAAAGAGAAAAAGCTGAACATAAAGTGCACACATGAAGCACTGTTGCAATAGAAAACATGCACATATCTGTACTTACGATCATGCATTAGCATATTTACTTATATAAGTAATTTAAGTAAATAACGATATATGAAATGTTCCTGTCATACTGTGACCACTTATTACATACAGAAAAAATGCTAAGAAACTTGTTTCAGTATCTTATTCAGACCCCTTTTTTTTCTCTCCCAAAAGTCCAATCTTTCGGGAGTTCCTTTCACTTATATCACACAATGTTTATCAAACTCCATATTCATTCTCATCTTCTACCTCCTTCCCCCCTCCCCGACCCCATCCCCTCTCTACCTTCTGTGAGCCGAGTCTCACGTGTGTGGATGAGTAGAAGAAAAAGTGCACAGGCTTTAAGTAAGGATGGGGATGTGGGTAGAAAAAAATAATGGAATTGCAGACTATTCTTAAAGGAAGAAATGGTTCAAGCCGTATGTCTTATGTCATTTGAAAAACCCTTTTTGTGGGAGTGAAAAAGACGCATGTCTTATGTCATTTGAAAAACCCTTTTTGTGGAGTGAAAAAGATTGGCGAAGATTGCTAGTTTTTCGATTCAGGTCACTTCAGCTTAGATTTTTTCTCTTCTCTTATGCTGAAAACATGTGCAAGGATGTTACAGTGTGGGAGTGAAGACATCCCCTTTTCGAAGCTAGTTCTCATTGATTTCCTGCTCTGTATATGTCACCTGGCTTGGTTTTTTTCTACTTAAAGTTCAGATTGAAATGAAGCTTATTTTATTGGAATGCTTTTTTTCTGCCTGAGTTTCTGTTTTATTCTATTTATCTATCTCTCCTTTCTGGACTATCTCTCTGTTTCTCTCTGTCTCTGTCTCTCTCCCCCTCTATGTGTGTGTGTGTGTGTGTGTGTGTGTGTGTGTGTGTGTGTGTGTCTGTCTGTCTGTCTGTCTGTCTGTCATCCTCTCTCTCTCTATCTGTCTGTCTGTCTGTCTGTCTCTGCCTCTCTCTCTCTCTCTCTCTCTCTCTCTCTCTCTCTCTCTCTCTCTCTCTCTCTCTCTCTCTCCTCTCTCTCTCTCTCTCTCTCTCTCTCTCTCTCTCTCTCTCTCTCTCTCTCTTTCTCTAGTTATGTATCTATTCGTCTATCTGTCTATCAATGTATTCATTGATTTATTCACTTCCTCGTCCTGTCTGAAACTACACGCCTCAGACCATCTACTTTGTGGAGACGACTTTACAATTTGGATTTAAATTTGTGTTTTAAGTACTGACAGCTTGCCTAAAAACATATGTCTTTGTAGCCCATCGTGCTTGATAAGTGATAAGGTATAACTGGCATGGAATAAACTCATGCATTTCTGACAAAGAAGATCTCTGCATCAATGATTTGTAAGTTTTATGTATCGTTTTCTTTCTCAATGATCATCAAAAGAAAAAAATCATGAAAACTTCATCCTGCATTTATCCCGTGGTGGCCCCTGGTGTTGTTTTAGCTAAACCGTTAGTGGTAGATACAATATCCAAACAATATACAGATAATGATTGTTTTTTAATTAAGAAACCTTAATTAGGAAAATCTGAAAATAGAAAGCACACATGAAAATTAATAGTGTTGCAAGTATGCAGTAAATGCATCTGTATTTTCGATCACGTGCCATCATTATTGCGTATGTAAATATTTAAAATATGGAAAATTCTACAGAACTACTAAGTACAACTATGTTTTCTTTTTAATAAAACTAAAAACTGAAGTATTAGTCTAAATTGCATATCTACAAAAATTAGGTTGTATCTGTGTCTTTACTAACTTTCTGTAGAAGATTTTGAAATCCAGTCATTCTGAAATCTTGTTGATATGCATGCAGGTACAAAGAAATGAATAAGATTTACTTTACTACATAATATC
>CM060326.1:10310930-10313430 GCA_030674155.1 Stramonita haemastoma | reverse complement strand
AGAGAGAGAGAGAGAGAGAGAGAGAGAGAGAGAGAAGGGGAGTGAGGGGGGAGAGGTAGAGGGGAAGAGAAGGAGGTAAAAGGACAAAATCAGGAAAGGATCAACAAAACAGTGGGACAATTGTTTGCAGGTTTCCTATGGTGTTTGCGCTTGTTTCCTTCAATTTTCAATATAAATGTGTAAACTAATCCACGCGCTGGCTCTCTCTCTCTCTCTCTCTCTCTCTCTCTCTTCTCTCTCTCTCCTCTCTCTCTCTCTCTCTCTCTCTCTCTCTCTCTCTCTCGTTCTTTCTTTCTTTCTTTCTTTCTTTCTCTCTTTTTTTCTTTCACTTTTACAACGTTTTGACCCAATTCTCTCTCACTTGCGTACTTTTAGCCTGCTTGATGCCTTAGCCTTTCTCAAAACATAAGTTCTTTCCACAAATGAAGGCCTGTCACCTCAAGAACTGTTTGCGTGACGTTAATAACAGCACGAACAAAAAACATATGATATCAGTGTCCTTTCAAGTTGTAATTATCAGAGTTGTTTTCTTTCATTTTTGGAAAGGTCGCTCAATTCTTCTTCTTCTTCTTCTTCTTCTTCTTCTTCTTCTTCTTTGCATTCTTTGCATTCTTTGCATTCTTCTTCTTTGCATTCTTCTTCTTTGCATTCTTCTTCTTTGCATTCTTCTTTGCATTCTTCTTCTTTCTCTTTGCATTCTTCTTCTTTCTCTTTGCATTCTTCTTCTTTGCATTTTAATTCTCCTTAATCGGTACAGTATGGCAAAACAATGGAGATGTGACCCTACAATATCACCCCCTACTGTCCACATTAGAAAGATGAGTTTAGGTAAAAGTAAGGTAAAGGTGTCCCATAACCTATGTGGTCGTAGGGGAGCGAGGCATCAGAGACCTCAGCTTCTCTAGGGCCAGCATATTGAGGGCAGCGCCCATCTCCTCTCCCTAGCTCCTCGCTGCTTTACCTTCCCTGACGTTAAAGAGGGCAGGGACCCATTTTACAGTTTGGTCAACTGGGGCACTGTACTGAAGTAGAGGTGCGCAAACGGTTACCCATCCACTTGGTAACCACGCTCGATGCTCCTTAGCATGGGCTGGGGGAAAGTGAGTGCTCTGACCCCTGAGCTGTCCCGTCCCATTTACAACAAACTAATGACTGATGACCCTTAATATAGGGACACACCTTCTGAACAGTTGAAATGACGTTATAGTCAATAGTGTCAGTGGGGAAACATTCAAGAGACTGATCTAGGTTGGTCGGTGAGAAGGTGCAATATTTTGTTGTTTTCTGTGGGGCTGTTTGCTTTGTTCTTTTTTGTGCTCTGATTCATGGGTTTCTGTATTCCTCTGTACATGAGTTCTTTGTCTTCTCGTTTCTTAGAGGGGGGTTTCTTGGGGAGGGGGTTGTTTTGTTTTTTTGGGGTGAGAGTTGTTGATTTTCCCCATGTCTGTTTTTTTAACAGTCTAGTCATGTATTTGTTTACTTGTGTGCGTGTGTGTTTGTGTTTGTGTGTTTGTGTGTGTGTGTGCGTGCGTGCGTGCGTGTGTGCATGTCGGCTAGGGGGAGATAAAATGGGTGCAGGCACATTACGACCATTTCAGCGCATTTGGCGAATCAGTCGTCTAGCTAAAGGTAACACAACTGCCTAGAAAGCAAGTAGTGCGGGTACTCCTGTCGAGCCCGAATGTTCTCTTCATCCACTAAACCTTGAGTGGTGGTCCAGGTACTGGTCTTTCGGATGAGGCGATATACCGAGGTCCTGTGTGCAAGACGCACTCAACGCACCTGGAAGAATCCTCGGCAATAATTATAAGATTTATCCATTACAACATTCTGTGGAAAAAGGTCAATAAGATTGGAAGACCACCACACATGCAGACAAGATAAAGGCATGAACTGGGTGGCGCTACTCTCGAGGCAACATGCTCTTCCCAAGTGGGGAAAATAGCCCAAATTTCACGCCGGCAAATTCTGCCTTGACTAAAAGTACTAAACGACACAATCTAGTTATTGCATTTGTGTTGACATTTCCAATATTTATTTTACCAAATTTATAAATATAAGCGGCTCTTTTATTCAAAAATGGTTAACAGTTTAAAGCAGATACATTATGGAAGTAATCAAATCAATCAAAAAATTTAATTTCTTTGTTTATCATAAACACTGCTTCCAAAAAACCTTTCTGAGAAACTTTTAAAAGGGGAGAAAGCATATTCACAATCCTGCAAGATTTATCAATGTCTTTCTTTGCTTTGTTTTCTCATCATCGGTCACGAAATGGCCTCTGCAGTCGACCGGACTATAAACATGAGAAGAACACTGTCATTTGCAGCCCACTCTGGTTCTACCAATTTCTAGTAGTGTCATTCTCCCCCTTTCTCCCCTTTCCCCTTTGCCTAAATTGTGGGGGATTGACTTGCGGGCTGAGAACGCCTCAGTACAGGAAATTAATTATGAAAGAGCGCACATCTCCGAGGAATTGGAACCTGATCGGTCGACAAAG
>CM060326.1:10275930-10305930 GCA_030674155.1 Stramonita haemastoma | reverse complement strand
GGAAGGTAGGCTGTTGCCCATGTAGCAGTTTTTACTCTGGGATGGTATCTAAAAACACGACACCTGTGTGCATGCTCGCCTCTCTCTCTCTCTCTCTCTCTCTCTCTCCTCTCTCTCTCTCTCTCTCTCTCTCTCTCTCTCTCTCTCTCTCTCTCTCTCTCTCTCTCTCTCTCTCTCTCTGACAGGCTCCCCGCATCCCTGCTGGGATAGCATTGATTGACTGAGGTCAGGCTGCCAGACCCAGTGCTGCGGAGCGGCAGGGAGGGCGGCATCATCATCATCATCATCATCATCATTATCATCATCAATGCACCTGGCTATTGTCATGCGTCTTCAATGGCTCTACATTCTCAAGTCCCTGCGGTAAAAAAATAACAGAATATACTGACCTAGATTCTGAATGACGTTTATTAGCATCGTATAACAGTTTTCTGAAGAAAAGTAATATGTGTGTGTGTGTGTGTGTGTGTGTGTGTGTGTGTGTGTGTGTGTGTGTGTGTGTGTGTGTGTGTGTGTGCGTGTGTGTGTGTGTGTGTGCGTGCGTGTGAGTGCGTCATTGTGTATATACACGTATGAATGTGTGTCAATACACACACACACACACACACATATATATATATATATATATATATATATATATATATATATATATATATATATATATATATATATATCAGCAAATATCTTTAAATAGACATATACAGTTATACAGATAGATATATTACAAATGTAATGTTGATGCATATACATTAATGTATAATTATTATTTATAATTTATATAATTGTATTAAAGTTATATATATAAATAAACATATATATATATATATATATATATATATATATATATATATATATATATATATATATATATATATATATATATATATATATATATATATATGTATATACATACATACATACATACATACATACATACATACATACATACATACATACATACATACATACATACATACATATACAAATTATTTTCTGCATCTTTATGAATCCCAAAACAAATAGGTCCACTGATTTCATAGCATGTAATTCCACTTTCTTTTTGCAACAATATTTTATAGTATATTTTCTTTCTTCTCTTAGCATCAGATTTTTGAGGCGGCATTAGTAGGCTTCAGGATTATCATATTATTCCTGTGAAAGCAAAAACACCTCTGTATTTTAAAGAGGTGTTTCCCCATAAGTTACGTCGGATTACCAAAATCTGTACTTACTCCTTTGGAGTAGGTCGGGCATGACATAAGAGATTTAACTGCAAAAAAATGCTTCCAAAACAATGTACATGAAAGATTAGTAAAGATGTGGACAATTTGCATATGATGACCTGCATCAGTCTCTGCGGTAAAATTATGTACAAGAGGAGCTATGCACACAAAGACATTGACACAATCTATCAAACAGATAAGGAAGCAAGCAGAAATCTGGAATGTCTGTCAACTTGAAGAAAAAGCTGACACAGTTCGGCCATATCACACAACTATCTCCCCAAGACAGTCTTTTCACTGACGCTAGAAGGTGGCTGACGCAGACAAATCAAATGCTGGATGGATAACATCGAGGAAAGGAGTGAACCTGCTTGAACAGTTCCATACTCATTAGGACGGCGGAGGACACTTGGCTACAGAAACATCTCTCCTGGAGGACACCGTCAAGAAAAAGAAGTGAACTAAACAAAACAAATCAAATGGAGTAATAACATACATATACGCATCAAGCAAAATCTAGAAAAAGAAGTGAACTAAACAAATCAAATGGAGTAATAACATACATATACGCATCAAGCAAAATCAAGAAAAAGAAGTGAACTAAACAAATCAAATGGAGTAATAACATGCCTATATGCATCAAGCAAAATCAAGAAAAAGAAGTGAACTAAATAAATCAAATGGAGTAATAACATGCCTATACGCATCAAGCAAAATTGCACAATTTATGAGGATATTCGTCTTACATCTAGTACAAATAGACAATTGTATATCAGGGTTTTCCAGGCTCACCAGATTATTCAGGCGACAAGCACAAGGAATCTATTAATATACACACGAATACAGGTCCAACGCACTTACAGCTGCTTTTTATATACAACACGGTAATCTAGTTAATGAGCCTGATTGAGTTTAGTTATCAAAATAAAGGGAGATATGATATTAAAGTGATCATTGCGCCCACTTTCACATATCAAGAACGTAAGGGTAAGTATTACTATCGAAAAACAGTAAGCACCCTAAATATTACTTTCCAAAAAAAGTAAGCACCGTTGACTGTGTGACTAACAGTCGTTGGGGCCGTGTGTGATGCGAGGAAGAGGAGATAGTCTCTGCTCTCAATGTGCGTACTATATAACCTTTTTTACCATTTTATAAGTTCAAAACGCAGCCAAACACACAGTTCAGGATAATTAGATTATCTACACACCAATGAAACACAAGCATGGAGACAATTGAATATATATCCATAAAATTAATTAATCATACAAGAGACACTTTATTCACAAATCTGAAATATTTTAACAGAACAGTACGCAGTCCAAACACTCTTTCATAACATGAAGAGCAAAATAAACCATAACATTTCAAAATTTCAATGGGCGGGCGCATACGTATACCTGAGCAATACACACAAACGCGCATGCACACAAACGTGCATGCACACACACAACATATAATTTGTTTACTCCACCACAAAATAGTCCCATTGCACCAGATTACTTATTAGTTATTGACATTTTATTAATCCTCAATGAAATGGCTATACAATAAATAGAAAAAAACAGAATAAAGTTATTATAAGTTGAAATGATGATTGCAAGAAATGAAAAAACGACGAATGGATAAAGTTTGGCATCATAAGAAATTGTCAGAATGAGAGTTTGGGCATTTTAAATGTACGTTTAAAAAGCAAATCGATTCAAAATTGCTTGATATTTCATTACAAGTTAGAATAATGGCTATAGTTATAATCAATCGACATTTCAAAAGCAAACAACCTGACCCCACCTGCCATTAAATTAATAGCTTATAGGGGATAAGTGGGCTATATGCTAAGCGACTCATTTCAGGGTGGAGCGTCACAATTTTTATGGGGTTTTTCTTTATGGCACCAAGAAAGAGCTCTACAGAACGCAGAATATTTTGACCGCACTTTAAAACCTGTTCCGCCTTTTGGAAAAATACATCGATTTGTTCCAGCGGGAATGGATGACAAAATTTCCAAAACTACATACACACAGGGACATAGATGAAAAAAAAAAAAGAAAATCCACACAGTAGGTTTATTCCATTATTCTGAATATAACAATAAAATATATTAAAAAATTAGAATCTTTGATATTGGTTGTGCTGGTCCTGTGGTGACACAACAGCTCCAAAGAGAGCATGGCTTCAATATAGTACGATTGTCAGAACAAAAGCTGGTACAGTGTAAGCAATAAACTGCAGCAGTACACACAATAATACTGATAATATACAACATGATGCTTCACAGCAAAGTGCTGCCATATGCACAGACACAAAAAACTGCACACACAAGCATGAGGTGCACACACATTCGCACGCGCAGACATACCCCCCAAAAAAGCAACAACAAACAAAGAAGGCTTATTTCGAAACGTGGCAAAGGGCGGGTTTCAGTCCTATCCTACCTCGACTTTTGCAAGTGACAGAGCTCACGGCACCAAGAAAGTGATCTGCTGTAAGCATTCACAATTTACTAGCATATGTTTGAATATAGCAATTTTGTCGGAACGAAAGCTGGTACAGTGTACTCAGTAATACGTAGTAGTACACAATCATAATAGTAATGAAAATATACGACATGATGCCCCACAGTTAAGTTCAGGGCCGCCGCCACATGCATACACACACAACATCAAACACACAAACAGCATGCACATTCATGCGCGCGTGCATACACACCTCCCAAGAATAGGGCGCATTTCGAGAAAATGTGAAAAAGGTCTGGTTTGAGTCCCGTCCTACACCAACTTTCGCACAATAACAGAGCCCACAGCACCAAGAGAGTGATCAACTTTAAGCATACTCACTCTACTAGCATATGTGGTATGCTTGGTGCCAATCTTGTGGCGACACTACAGTCCCGAAAAGAGCAACCTGGCTTGAATATAACAAGTCTGTCGAAACGAAAGCTGGTACAGTGTACGCAATAATACGTATTGGCTCACATGATAACACTGATGATATACAGTATGATGCATCACAGCAAAGTGCAGTGCTGCTGCTACATGCACACATACAAATAAACGCAAACGCAAACACAAGCCCTTGCACACATGCGAGCGTGCATATATATACCCCCCTCCCTCCCCCTCCAAAAAAAATCAAACAATAAAATAAGGCCATCTCAAAAAGATGTAAGAAATGGCCGGTTTAAGTCTCTTCCTACCCCGACTTTTGTACAGTAACATAGCCCAATGCACCAAGAGAGTGCTGTACTGTATTGCATACACACTTATATGGCATCTTTAATATGCATGGTGTCTGTCTTCTGCATCTTTGATATGTATGGTGTCTGTCTTCTGCATCTTTGATATGCATGGTGTCTGTCTTCTGCACCACAGCCCCGAAAAAGGCAGCCTGGTTTGAATACAGCAAGTTTGTCCTAACGAAAGTTGATACAGTGTACCCAACAATACGTTGTAGTACACATGATAAAAAGGGTAATATACAATATGATGCATGACAGCAAAGTGCAGGGCTGCAGTCACATGCACACACAAAAAAACGGACATTTAAACACGAACGGATATATATGCATAATGTGCTCTGATAGGTTTGAGACAGAGAGATACAGGGAAACAGTCAGACAGTCAGCAGGAACATTGCTGAAAGTGGCAAACACATCCACTACCCAAAGTAAGCTTTTGTTTAACGAAAACCCAAACGTAAAACAGTCGTGACTAGCTGAACAAAACTTTGAATCTGAACGCTGCTGTGCGTGTGCTGTGTCCTCAAGTGCTTATGGTCCTAAAGTGAACATGCTCAAAGGTGGTCAGAACTTCTCTCTCGGTTCTGAAACTTCCTGTGGAAACTTAATAAACTTTTCCTTTCCTTTATCAGATGTGCTGCCAATGCGCAGACTGCACATTGCAAAACAAACGAATCTAAATCTGAAATTCTCCTTGTGAGCATGCACATCAGTAGAACAACAGATTTTCCTCGGAAAGTCAGAAAGTCTTGTACTCGTTTTGAGTCTGCAGTCTCGACTTAGCTATTATCTATGTCGTATATTTTATGGCTATCAGTTTCAGTCAGTTTTTCAAGCGTATCGATAGAAAAAAGATGGGCTTGGCAGGTTACAAATGAAATAATTTCCAGTTACATTTACACCGGTCTCCAGTTAGAGGCAGGAAACACCTTTAGCGACACAACGAGCACGTGAAAATCATGTCTGCTAGGGCAGTTGGGTGAGTTGATTTTGGACTTTTCTTCTTTTTTTTTCTTTCGCCATTTCAAACGCCTGACATCTGAATGCAGTGAGGACCACTTGAACAACTGGGAAAAGAAAACCGGAGGTATTGTGAACATCAACATGTTTTTGCCTTTGTCTTTTTATAAAGACAATGCTGAAGAACAGTACCGGTAAGTGCAGTTTAGTTAGAAGTAACTACTTAGTAACTAGGCCATTAGGTATCGATTGATGTTTTTTTAAACTTGGGGGGGACCCCGCTTTATAAATTCGGAAGATAAGAAACCGAGGCCCCGTGTGCAAACGCACGCAGAGCATCTTGCGCACACGTTAACCCCGCTCCGCCTTTCGGAAGAGCAGGCCATGTGTGCCGGTAGGAGCGATGACAAAATTAAAAAGAAAAACAGCATGCACACAGGAGTCGTGTTTAGATACCATCCCCGAGGAAAAAATAATGTGTAGGCACTGGGGAGAGCAGCCCGAATTTCAAGCAGTGAAATCTGCTGTGACATAAAAGTGGTATAAAATTTAAAAAAATATAAAATAACATTTCTGGACAAATGCTGCTAAGAACTGTTGATGTTGAGGGCAGGGAAGTGATATTGTGCATTGACAAACGGGACCTTGGCTAAGGGTCTGAAGTAGTCTAGTTGTGTCATAAACCAACCAGGCCTAATCAGTGGTACTGCAAACTGAATGGCACAGCTGTGTCATGAACTAAAATGGTTCAGTTCTGTCGCAAAGGTCCATCCTTCACACACACACACACACACACACACACACACACACACACACACACACACACACACACACACACACACATACATACACACACACACACACCGCGCGCGCGCGCGCGCGCGAACCATACTTTCTAGGTAAGATTGTATTTGATCATGACGTTAAAGCGAGATGGGAAAGTTTTTAGTGTGAGCTTAATATCTTAACTCCACCCCCCCCCCCCCCCCCAAAAAAAAAACAAAAAAACAAACACGTAAACCCTTACTCCTGTGATAATGCTTGAAATGGGACAGATGTCAAGATGCTCCCCTCCCTCCTACACCTTTTTTATATTGTTAAATGGAGAGATCTGTATAATTTGGGAAATGGACAAAGAAAGTAAGTTTGGATAAACATCATTATATCAAATGGCAGGCAGGCATCTTTACACCGACATGTGCAAATGGACAGCTTGTGTTCAAATTACATGGTCGTGCGTTTGCTTGCTGAAAGTTTTTGCAGAGCAGTTTAGATGTTATAACAGAACTGACAACAATGTTAAATGGAATGATGTGGTTTTGCCTGTGTTCTTAATATTTGTGACATTTAGCATCTATGTAATTTTTTCGTTCCTTGGCTTGTGCTCTGATGTTCACTGAAGAGATTTTGCTATGGACAGTTAAGGAAGCCGCATTCCGATTTGGGAATGATGCCTAAACACACCTGTGTACATAAAGTTTTTAAAAATATCCTACCGGCACAGAACGGCCTACTCTTCCCAAAGGCGGAACGAGTTTTAATGTTTTGTCATAGCTCATATTAAAGTCTACCCACACTTGCTCATAATAAACAGTTTTGGTCATCAGAGTTTAGATTGCTTGACTAGGCATTTATGAGCTGTGTTTGGCTTTTTTTGACAGAAAAATGTGGACAATAAGTAAATAAAAATATGACTAGTTATTTGAATACAATTACGCTGCATGTCATTATTCATAAGACTGGAGGATTTGAATCTTAAACTACAGCTCCTATCGTTGATGTTATTGTTGTCCATACTGGTGATTGGGGGATGGTGGTCTAGCGACTGATCCCCGTTTTTGCCGGAAACATTACCCCATCCACTAGACGGTGAGTGGTGGTCTGCCTACAAGTCTTTCCATCAGATAATGTACAAGGTCCTGCATGCAACACGCATTCCGCGCACGTAAAAGAAGCTACGACACCAAGAAAGTGCTGCAAAATTCTGTAGAAAAAAGTCGCTTTGATAGGAAAACATATAAACATAAAAACATGACATTTGAGTGGCACTGTTCTTGTGGCGGCATACTCTCCCCTGGCCTGGGAGAGAAGCCTAAATTTCACACCGACAAATTTGCTGTAATTGAAAGTGGTATTCAATTCAATTTTCAATGATTTGAATTCAACTATGAAATCAGTCTGGAATGATTCTGAACTGCTTTCGAAAAGAAACGAGTAAAACTATCGTTGTTATAACATAGGTGTCAACTTTTCATACATTTGAGATTTGTTTTAACACCGTTGTATGGTTTTTCCCCTACATTAAAAACTTACGCTCTTTTGTTCAGGTAAAGCTGGGTGGCCAGGACGACCTGCCATGACAAGCTGAACACACCCAAATCCACAAGGCACAGGGGAGGGAGGCCGACATCAGACACCACAGGAAGAGCTGGTGTGCAACATGGAGGACCAGACAGACCTCCACATGAGATGCCTGCAGCAGCATCCCCTGAGGGAGGAAGATCAGCACTCCGCTCTTCAGGCTTCCTCCTCCACCATCATCATGGCCACAGATTTCAGAGAAAAGGTATGTAAAACAAGGTGTAGCTTAGGAAAACATGTCTTCCGAATTAAAAAAAAGGAAAAACAGCCACCATCTTTTTTTTCGGACAGTTACTAGTAGTTTCATTCGAGTTACTGGATGTGTTTCTGAAATGGAATTAGAAAAGCTACACAGTTTTCTCCAGCAGGCGGTGTTCAAGAGTAGTTGAAAATTTGAAAACCAAAAAACGTAAAACAATTTGGCAATCACATATAAGTGAGGGATTTTCCATTTATTTTGATTGTGGTACAGTGCCGCATGACCTAACATTTACAGCAGAGGAGTGTTGTTGCATATTTACCACCACAAGTAGAATTAGTGGCTAGGTTTTGAACATTTGTAAAGTTTTCTTGGAAAATCATGCACAGACACCATGCACTGACGATCAATGCCAGAAACAAGTACTATAGTTCATTCATTACAAAAACTTATAAATCTATAAACAAGTAAAAGTTACTAGATAAATATATATTTTTTAATCCGTTAATAAATAAGGCACATGTGCCTCAAAGTGCATCCGCTTTCTTGTGCTTTGGTGTAAAACTGCATCACTTTGCATGCACAGTTAGGTGAATGCAGGTATGTTCACCGGGCTTTACCAGAATTGCTAATGTTTTGTGCATACATATTTTTAAAACTTTTTTTGACCCTGAGAATGCCACACGTTTCTTCGCCTGTCTGGGTTGGAGAGATTAAAATTGGCAGGGTCGGAACAGTTGGATTGAAAGTTCGTCTGATAAGACTCTGAACCCAGGTTCTGTGTGCGAACATGCGCAGAACATCTTGAACACACGTCAGAGGCTCTTTTCATAGAACACCTTGCACACACGTCAGAAGACCTTACCCTGCACACATATAAAAAGTTTTGGTAAAATATGTGCACACGCAACAATATACTTTTTTTTATAGAACATCTTGCACGTACATATGTTAAAGGATACTTTCGTGGATTATTTACCCACACACATGTGGGGACGGGATAGCCTACTGGTCAGAACATTGCGCTGGCAATTTGACGACCCGGGTTCGATTCCGGTTGAGGAGATTTTCGTCCTGGAGTTAACATCAGTGCTGACTCCACTCTCCCCAAAAGTCCTTCGGATGAGACTAAAAACCGAGGCCCCTTGTGTGAACGCACGCAGAACATCTTGTGCACACAATAAATTCTGTTCCGCTTTTCGTAAGAGTAGGCCATCGTGTGCCGGTGGGAACAGATGACATTTACAAAAACTGCATACACACGGGGACTGGATGTTAAAAAAAAGCACAAGAGTGCTTATCCCATTATCCTCGATATAAAAGAATGAATAAATAAATAAATAATCATGTCAGAAGACTTTTTGGTAGGACATCTTGCACATATGTCAGAAGACCTTTTCATATTTCTAATGGATCTGCTAGAAAAGATAATTAAAAGACAGGACCATGGAACTAAGTATGAATAATGAAAACCCATAACTAATTATAAAAATCTAAAAGTGACCTCCCAATATTTTGCCATGGTATTGTGATACAGATCCCTAGTAGCCAGCTGCTCATGTTTTTTTCCCCAGGTCTTCTCCACTCCTCCTGGCCCTGTCCCCTGCAGGCTGTGAAGACACCAGCAGCACGAGGCTGGAGCACAGGGCCCAGTGGACTTGTCCTCACCCACATGACTTAACTGACCTATGTAAGACCGATAGGGAGGACGGGTAATAACCGGAGACAAGGAGCAATGCTTGAACACAACCCTGAAGGGTCGAGCTTCTGAAGAGCAGTATACTCGGCAGAAACCCCTGAAGGGCAAAGTCTTGGAAAAGTCCGTGAAAGGCAAATTCTGGAATATCGAGCCCCTAAAGGGCAGCATCCTGAAGACCAGCCTTACAGGGCAGCATCCTGTAAAACAGGCCCTGAAGGGCAGAAACATCTGCAAAACAGGCCCCTGAAGGGCAGACACATGCAAACAGGCCCCTGAAGGCAAACATGCAAAACAGGCCCCTGAAGGGCAGAAACATGCATGCAAAACAGGCCCCTGAAGGGCAGACACATGCAAAACAGGCCCCTGAAGGGCAGACACATGCAAAACAGGCCCCTGAAGGGCAGACACATGCAAAACAGGCCCCTGAAGGGCAAAATCCATACATGCAAAACAGGCCCCTGAAGGGCAGACACATGCAAAACAGGCCCCTGAAGGGCACACTCCTGAAAGACCAGCCCCTGAAGGGCAAACTCCTGAGACCAGCCCCTGAAGGGCAAACTCCTGAAAGACCAGCCCCTCAAGGGCACACTCCTGCAAGACCAGCCCCTGAAGGGCAAATCCAGTGCAGAGCCTAGCATTGCTGCCCAGGGATCTAGATCAGATCCCACTAGGCTGAACAGCAAAGTTGAGAAAAGTTTGGGGCTTTCGCATCAGCGTGAATTCTACATGACCTCCTATCTCTGAAACAACTCGGGGACTACATGCGATGAGAGCAGTGAGGACTGTGGTCTTCGTGGACATCTGATAATTCGACAGGAGCAGCATGCAAAAAGTAAATGCAAAGCCTCCTGCCAGGAAACCGCTACCTTGCGTACTTCACAGGTATGTTTGTGCTGAGTACAGCCTGTCACTGCCTGTGTGCATCATGTTCACAAATGTACCTCGGTCTATCACATTGCCTGAGCTCAAGTCAGAATTTGTCCCAGGAGTTTTATGTAAAGATCAACGATCGCGGATTTCAGAACTTCATCAAGGGCCTTTAAGCCTTGCTCTGTGATCACAAAGATTGGCAGACAGGCATCCATATTGGGTGTGGTGTCCTAAACTGGCAGAGCCAGAAAAACCCTTGCACACAGTGCTGAAGGGGAAAGGACACATCAGCCCCCAGACTTTGTTCAAGCAATTGCTCGACCTTCTGGGTCGCTCCCATCTCGCTCTGATTCCTTAAAAGTCTTAGCATAGATGTCAAAAGTCATGTGGGTCATCTTAGTTCTCTGGCCCTGTCTCTGACGTCGTGACTGACACGTATCAAGACCTCACAGAGGTGAGTGCACATGCAATGTTTTCTTTTCTTTTTTTTTGCTTTTGTTTTTCGTGGTACCACTGTGAAATCTTAGTTGTAGTTGCAGAAGAAGTGGTGAAAGCGTTTAGAGGCGCTTACAGGCTAAAACATCCCTAAAAATTATGCATTTTCTGAAAGGTAGAGAATTATAATATAATCTCTCTCTCTCTCTCTCTCTCTCTCTCTCTCTCTCATCTCTCTCTCTCTCTCTCTCTCTCTCTCTCTCTCTCTCTCTCTCCTCTCCTCTCTCCCCCTCTCCCTCCTTCTCTCCCCCCTCCCCTCTCTCTCTCCCCCCTCCCTATCTCTCTCTCCTCCCTCTCCCTCTTTCTCTCTCCCTCTTTCTCTCTCCTCTCCCTCTCTCCTCTCCTCTCCCTCCTCTCTCTCTTCACTCTCTGTCTCTGTTCTCTCTCTCACCCCTCTGTCTCTCCCCCTCTCTCTCTTTCCCCTTCTCCCTCCCTCTTTCCCCCTCTCCTATCCTCCCCCCCCTCTCTCTCTCTCTGTGCGTGTGCGTGTGTGTGCAGGTATTTGAGTTTAATATTTTTTTTCTTTTTTATACTCATTTAGACATCACCACGCCGAAGTTGGAAGCGCAGGGCCTGACTTGTCAGGCGCTTAACGGCAGCACAACGCAGTTTGCTGATATGACAGACACTGGCTGCTGTCGGAGCGTTCGATGAAGAAAAAGAATCCTTCTGTCATCAAGACTGTTCCCGTCCTAGGTACTTCAATGTCTGAGGACGTGGCACGAGCAAGTGAAAACACCCAATGAGGTAATACCAGTGTGTCATCTGTTGTTGCTGTTGGCTGTTCCATAGCTTAACCTTCTGAGAGTACTCAAGAACATGCACTGTTTCGCTCGTCATACTTAGAAAAATCAATGAGATTATAAGAATACACTCAGTGAGAAGTTTGTCTATATGGCCGGTTTTTTTTCACGTGTCTTACTATATAGGCAGCTATACTCTGGCTTCAGATTTTTTTCTCTATGGGGAGCAAAGCTCACGCTGAGAGTATGTTATGACAAAGATAATCTCAACATATTTTAAAACATAACATTTTAATACCGGCATTTGCACTTTGCTTACATCAATAATCCACAAAATAACAATAAGGATAATAGTATTAATTGTAATACTACGAATGATAATAATACTAATGACAATAATACTAATAGTGATAAAATTTTTAGTGCTTGTGATTTTTTTCAGACTGAGTATAATTTACAATAAAATAGTTAACCAGGATTCAACAATATTTTTAGGTCCCAAAAATATCACCAGATTAAACATGCCGGCAATATTGTGTGCAAGAAAGATGAATATCATTTTATTTTTTGTTTTAGGGCTATTGAGCTCTACAATGATATCCAGGAGCACTTCACCACGGAACATTTCACCGGGGAACACTTCACCAGGGAACACTTCATCAGGGAACACTGCACCATGGAACACTGCACCAGGAACACTGCACTGCATGTCAAGCTACTCACTGTGGGATTTCTGCCCCAATCTTGCATGTCAGGAATGGACCTACACAACTCCAGTAAGTCTGTTGTGTTTTTTTCTATCTTACCTTTGTAGTGTGTCGAGTTGTGCCCTGCCGTACGGGTGGGGTCGAGTCGCGTCCCGTTGCGGCGTGTCGTGTCGTGCCGGGTCGCGTCGGATCGCGTCAGGTCGGGTCGGGTCAGGTCGGGTCGGGTCAGGTCGCTTGCCGTGTCGGGTCGCGTCGTATTGTACCGGGTCGGGTGGGGTTGGTCAGATTCGGGTCGCGGGCGGTGCCGTGCCGGGTCGTATTGGCGTGGCATCACATCGCGTAGTGTAGTTTCAGTTATGGTAGATTTTTCAGTTCGAAATTCAAGCTGACCTCCAAGGGGAGAGCACATCACCACAAGATCATTACCTCCCATTACTTAACAACAACAACAAAATTGTATGTGCATTTGTTTCCCTGTAAATGTGAGTCTCTCTCTCTCTCTCCCCTCTCTCTCTCTCTCTCTCTCTCTCTCTCTCTCTCTCTCTCTCTCTCTCTCTCTCTCTCTCTCTCTCTCTCCTCTCTCTCGGGGGGGGGGGGCGAGAAAACATGGCGACCGAGCGGCAGTTGCTGTGAAATGTGCTGTCGAGTTTTGTGTTTACATCCTTCCAAAGGACTGTTCCAAACTGCTGCCTGTGTTACAATTCACGTGATAGTCTCCACTACCCGTAACTACCTAAAAATGGTTGACTTAATGACGTGGAGGGCTGCAATTGGGATGTTTGGAAAGTGTCAACATGTGTCACGCTTTTTAAAAAAAATGTCGCCAAACCTGTCACAGGTGAGCAATTGCACGGACACTGTCACATCAGCTGATGTCGTTACGGGCTATCTTTGTTGTGCTGTGCTCATCTCTCTTATAAACTGTCTCTGGTGGAATATGGACAAATTTATGTCTTCTGAGTCTGTTGGGGTTATTTCAGAATCAATCCAAAAGGGGACAATTTGGTGCGAGTTGACAGAGATGTGTGACAGTGTCAGCGGGCCAGCCTGTCAGTCAGCTGTGCACGTGCCTGTGGTTCTGATGGCGCTCTGCGTGCAGCACGCTGCTTTTTCGCTGCGTAGACTGTTGCTTAGCGGCGACATCGAAACAAACCCAGGACCCAATACTGATGGACAGACGGAAAGAACAGACACAGTGATGATTGCACCAACAGAAGTAAGTGATCTGATGAAGACAATTATGCAGAACATACAACAACAGTTCTCAGAACAAACCAGTGTGATCAGAAACGACTTGGGAGAAATAAAGAATGAATTAATCCAAGTGAAACAACAGTGTGAAGAAATAAATGTGAGATGTGACAGACTGGAAAAAGACCACAGAAAGCTGGCAGAAACAGTGACAGACATGACAGGAGATATCTACCAATTGTTCGAAGAAAGGAATGAAGACAGAGAGGAGGTCCAACAACTGTCTGACACCATCAAAGACCTGAAGACAGAAGTAGAGCAATTGAAAACAGACACTGACAGATTGGAAAATTTCTCACGAAGGGACAATCTGCGGCTTTTCGGGATACCACAACGTGCTGCAGCCGAATCCCATGAATCATGTGCGCAGTCAGTCATCGACATGCTCAACAGTGTGGATGACCAGAGGTCCTGGGCTGTGGATGACATTGCTCGGGCACATCGCACAGGTCAGGCACGATACGGACAGCCCAGGCCGATGATTGCAAAGTTTAGTCGGTGGAAAGATAAAATGTCCATCCTGACAAACAAAGACCTGAGGCAGAAGCTACAAGACAGAGGTGTCAGGGTGGCCAACGACCTGACCAGGGCACAGGCGCAGATGGTGGCTGCAGCACGCAGGGAGGGGAAGAGAGCCTACTTCCACAGGGGAAGATGGTGATCGGGCCCAGCCTTCCAGACCCCCGGTCCTACGCAGAGGTGGTGGAGAGTGGGGGTGCACAGCAGTCCTCCATCCCTGTCCCCTCCTCACAGCCCAGTCAACGTGGGGATTCCCCTTTCCTCACCAGCAGAGGGGGTGTGACGTCAGAGGGACGCACCACGCCTGGCAGCCGACAGACGACCACGAGCGGCAGGCCCCCTTCTCCCTCCTCCTCTCCCTCCGGGGCACGTGCAACACGGGACCAGCACGGGCGTGACGTCACCGAAGGCAGTGCGAGCGGGCGTTACCGAAGCAACCACGGGGCGACTACACGAGGCGAACGACACAGTTCAGCGACGGTTGGCGGGGATTCCCCTCGCTATGACGTGGCGGGGTCTTCCGGCAGTGACGAGCGTGCTGCACGTGACAGGCCTCTGTCATACCAGCAGACGGGTATGCCGGCTTTCCTGGGAAACCCGCCGCGCAAATCGTCTGCTCGCGGCAAAGTGGCGAGTGAGAACTGTCGCAGGAGTCAGCGCCCCAGCAGCCTACGGAAGAGCTAGGACAGGCCCGGCCATCCAAGTCAACTGACGTTTTTGAATTATAATGTTGAAAATTTGTATAATAAATTAAAGGATGTCACATTCATGAACTATGTAAATAATTTTGATTTTGTTTGCCTTACAGAGACGTTCCTTGACCACACTTTTGATTACAGTGGTATTTTTCATGAGTATCTAAAGTTTCATGTTCCTGCAAAAAAACTTTCCCATCATGGAAGAAATTCTGGAGGAGTGGTTTTGTTAGTGAAAAAGTCTTTAGAAAATTATGTAGAAGAAATCAAAATAGAGTGTGACAACACTATTGCCATAAGAATAAATAAATGTATTTTCAATTTAGATAAAGATCTTATTCTGATAGCATGTTACATTGTACCAGAGGGTGGTCCTATCTATAATGAAAAAATAATTAAGGATGGTATTGTATTACTAGAGGAAGCGTTGTTGCATTATTTTCAAAAAGACGATTTTCATTTTATGATTGTAGGAGATTTAAATGCTAGAACAGGTCATGAACAAGCCGACCTTGAAATTATGTCTAATTATTGTGATGATGTTGAGTATGATAGTATGGATGATGAACTTCATGTGCGTTCTTCCAAGGATGATACGATAAATAATTTTGGCAGGTCCTTGCTAGATTTATGCTTTTTGTTTGATATGATTATTTTGAATGGTTGTTGTAAGGGAGATAATCAAGGGGAATATACATTTGTATCTCCTAATGGTTGCAGTGTTATCGATTATGTTCTTGTACCTAGTCATTTATTGTCAAGTTTCGATTTGTGTATTGGAGATTGTATTGATTCATGGCACCTTCCAGTTGAAACAACGTGGAAAAGTGATAGTGATTGTACTAGAACTGAAATTAGAGAGCAAAAAAACACAGAAAAAATTATATGGTCAGAAGATTTTACAGAAATATACAAAAAAGAACTTGATAGTGCTGAATTCCAAGAATCCATACAGTCAGCTACTCAACTATTAAACACTGATATGAATGCAAGTTTAGATCACTTTGTTAGGGCATTATGTGGAGCTGCTACATGCATGGTTAGAACAATTAGTCAAAGGAGAAAAACATGTAATGATTGGTTTGATGCTGAATGTGAACGAAAAAAAGAAGAAGTTAAAAGATTATTAAAAAGATTTCAACGTTGTAAAACAATTAAGGATAAGACAGAAAAAAGAAAAATGTACACTACGGCAAGAAAAGAATACATCAATTTAAGGAAAACAAAAGAAAGAGAGTTTGATGAAAAGAGACTAGCAAGACTTAGAGACTCTTTTAATGACTCCAAAACGTTCTGGTCTGTTGTGAGATCAGTTAATCGTAAGTCTATAATACATAATGATATAACTATTGAACAGTGGCATGACCATTTCTTTAAGGTTTTCAATGACTTCAGTAGTGCAGGAGCACAAGAGCACATTGATAGGCTACAAGCAGATGATGAGGAGTTAGAGCCATTGTTCAATAATCCTATATTAGAGAGTGAAATTATTGCTGGCATAAGACATCTAAAAACGGGAAAAAGTGCTGGTCCTGATCAAATAATTGGAGAAATGCTTATATATGCAAACAGACATGTAATTACTTTTCTTGTACAGTTATTTAATCACCTGTTCGAAAAGGGTGCTTTCCCTTTAGAGTGGGCCAAATCTATAATTATACCAATTCATAAAAAAGGAGATATCAATAATGCTGATAACTATCGAGGTGTTGCTCTCACTAGTGTTTTGAGCAAACTCTATACTTACATTTTGAATAAAAGACTAACTAAATGGGCAGATAATGAAGAAAAAATAATTGAAGAACAAGCAGGTTTTAGAGCTAAGTACAGCACTGTTGATCATATATTTACTCTGTATTCTCTTGTGCAAAAGCATTTGCTTTCTAATAAAAAACTATTTGTTGCCTTTGTAGATTTTAGGAAGGCCTTCGATTCTGTAAATAGAAATATACTTTGGAATATATTACGCAAAAATGGAGTAAATGGTAAATTATATATGGCCCTTAGAGCTGTTTATAATTCAGTATTAGCCTGTGTGCGTGCTGGAAATGAATATTCTGATTTTTTCGAATGCCCCAAGGGAGTGAAGCAGGGGTGTATCTTAAGCCCACAAATGTTCTCATTTTTTATAAATGAATTATCTGTCGAACTGTCAAGGAAAGGTAAACACGGTATTCAGTTTATACCTGGAGCAGTAGAAGTGTTTTTGTTACTTTTTGCTGACGATATCATTCTTTTGTCTGAGACAGTCATAGGTTTACAAAATCAGTTAAATGTCTTAAAAGAGGAAGCAGATCGGTTGGATCTAAATGTAAATATGGATAAAACAAACATTATTGTTTTCAGAATGGGTGGGCATTTATCAGTACATGAAAAATGGTTCTATGGAAACGATGAAGTCAAAATAGTTAATACTTATAAATATTTAGGAATGGTATTTTCAACAAGGCTTAGTCTCAATTTTGCATGGCAGGAATCTTGTAAGAAGGGGAAAAAAGGTGTGATAGAAATACTTAAAACGCTACGAAAGCTTAACTCGATAGACAGTTCTTTATTCTGGAAGTTATTTGACACTCAAATAGAACCTTTGTTAACTTATGCTTCAGAAATATGGGGATTATATGTAAATCCACAAATGGAAAAAGTCCATACATTTGCTATGAAACGTTTTTTGAATGTACCAATTCACTCCTCTAATACTGTATTATATGGAGAGATGGGAAGATATCCTCTCTATATAAGAACTTTTGTAAAGTGTATTAAGTATTGGCTAAAGTTGTTGAAACTTCCACAGACTCGTTTGTGTAGACAAGCATATGATATGATGATTATACAGATGGACTTAGGTAAAGACAACTGGGTATATCAAATTAAAAAAGTTTTGTCAGAACATGGTTTTGGGATTGTATGGCTGTCTCAGGAAGTAGGTAATGAGCGCCAGTTTCTCTTAGAATTCAAAGATAGGCTCATTTGTTCCTTTAAACAAAACTGGCACTGGGACATGGAGAATAACAGTAAATATAGTTGGTTCTTTTCGTTTAAATGTGCTTTCCAGACAGAAAAATATTTGAAAATAATTACCGATAAATGGCACAGGCTTAATTATGCTAGATTCAGACTAAGAACTCTGGGGTTTAATGCAAACAAGAGATGGTTCCAGCCTGAGACAGCCACGCAATTACCGTGTCCACTATGTGGTCACGGTGTTGATGATGAAATTCACTTTTTATTTCACTGTAAAGCATTTGAAACTCTACGTAACAAGCATGATTTCTTGTCTGTACAAGCAGCAGTCAGTCCAGATATCGTTTCTATCCTGTCGTCAGATAATGAATATGTTGTCAAATCTCTAGCGAAGTATATTGCAGAGGCACAGAAAATAAGACGAAGCCAAGTCGATACCAATTGTATTAATATGCCAAGACAAAATTAATTAATATCAAGAACAATATATGTTCTGAGCCAGATATTTTGGGTCGTTGATATAATTTGTAACATGAAATTTAAAAGGATGGTCGATTCCGAATTAGTATGTATTTTGTTGTCGTCGTTGTTGTTGTTTTCTTTCTTTGTATTTGATTTGCATTGGGATTATTGCCAATGTTATGATTAATTTATTATTGATGAGAGTATTTTTTTTCCACTAAACTGAATGTCATTTTTTATGTAAAAATTTACACAACAGATATCTGTATTACCTCCCTTGTCATAAGGCCAAGATGAGCAATGACAATAAACTGTTAAAGCGTTAAAGCGTTAAAGCGTCTCCTCTCTCTCTCTCTCTCTCTCTCTCTCTCTCTCTCTCTCTCTCTCTCTCTCTCTCTCTCTCTCTCTCTCTCTCTCTCTCTCTGCAAGCAGGCATTTCATTTTGAAATGTGAGAGTTTTGTGCAGAATCCTTCTGTCATCAAGACTGTTCCCGTCCTAGGTTCTTCAATGCCTGAGGACGAGGCACGAGCAAGTGAAAAACCCATTGAGGTAATACCAGTGTGTCATCTGTTGTTGGCTGTTCCATAGCTTAACCTTCTGAGAGTACTCAAGAACATGCACTCTATTTCGCACGAGATACTTAGAAAAATCACTGAGATTATAAGAATACACTGAGTGAGAAGTTCGTGTATATCGCCGGATTTATTTTTCAAGTGTCTCATTAGATAGGCAGCTGTACTCTGGCTTTCACGCAGAGAGTATGTTATGATAAAGATAATCTCAACATGTTTTAAAACTTAACATTTTAATATCGGTATTTGCACTTTGCTTACATCAATAATCCACAAAATGACAATGATAAGGATAATGGTATTAATTGTAATACTACGAATGATAATAATACTAATGACAATAATACTAAATGATAGTGGTAAAATTCTTAATGCATATTTTTTTTTTCAGACTGAGTCTAATTTACAATGAAATAGTTAACCAGGAGTCAAGAATATTTTTAAAGTCCCAAAAATATCACCTCAGTATTGTGTGCAAGAAAGATGAATAGTATTTTTTTTTGTTTTAGGGCTATTGAGCTCTGCAATGATATCCAGGAGCACTTCACCACGGAACACTTCACCAGGGAACACTGCACCATGGAACACTGCACCAGGGAACACTTCACCATAGAACACTTCACCATGGAACACTTCACCATAGAACACTTCACCAGGGAACACTGCACCAGGGAACACTACACCAAGGAACACTGCACAGCATGTCAAGCTACTTAGTGTGGGATTTCTGCCCCAGTCTTGCATGTCAGGAATGGACCTACACAACTCCAGTAAGTCTGTTGTGTTTTTTTCTATCTTACCCTTGTAGTGTGTCGAGTTGTGCCCTGCTGTACGGGTGGGGTCGCGTCGCGTCGCGTCGCGTCACGTTGCAGCGTGTCGTGTCGTGCCGGGTAGGGTCGCGTCGGATCGGGTCGGATCGGGTCAGGTCGCTTGCCGTGTCGGGTCGCGCCGTATTGTACCGGGTCGGGTGGGGTTGGTCAGATTCGGGTCGCGTGCGGTGCCGTGCCGGGTCGTATCGGCGTCGCATCACGTCGCGTAGTGTAGTTTCAGTTATGGTAGATTTTTCTGTTCGAAATTCAAGCTGACCTCCAAGGGGAGAGCACATCACCACAAAATCATTACCTCCCATTACTTACAAAAAAATTTTTACTTTTTGTTTGTGTATTTGTTTCCCTGTAAATGCGACTCTCTCTCTCTCTCTGTCTCTCTGTCTCTCTGTCTCTCTGTCTCTGTCTCTCTCTCTCTCTCTCTCTCTCTCTCTCTCTCTCTCTCTCTCTCTCTCTCTCTCTCTCTCTCTGTGCAGGCAGGCATTTAATTTTGAAATGCGAGTTTTTTGTGCAGAAATCTTCTGTCATCAAGACTGTTCCCGTCCTAGGTACTTCAATGCCTAAGGACGCGGTACGAGCAAGTGGAATCACTAAATAAGGTAATACTAGTGTGTCATCTGTTTGTTGTTGTTGTTGTTGTTGTGGGCATTCCACAGCTGAACATTCTGAGAGATCTCGATAATAGCCCCTGTGTCTCGCACATCCTAATTAGGAATATCGCTGACTGCACGATACGCGGACTTCAGGGTGAGAAGGTTGCGCATGTGGCCACTTTCTCCAAGCGTCTTACTGTATAGGCAGCTGTACTCAGGCTTCAGAAGATTTAGTCCTTTCCTGGAAAGTGCAATTCATGCTGAGACTTTGTCATGGATAAAAACAAAGTCACCATAATATCAAAGCTGAACATTAACTGGCATGAGCTCTTTGCTACATCTGTAACTCGCATCTATCAGCCGGACCATGTAGGGTTTTTTTATTTACCAGTTTATAGACCCATGCTGAAGACTTCAGGAGGGTGAAGTCAGGACTAGTAGTAACGCCGGAAGGGGGGGGGATTAATCCTTCCGAATGGGTGTTTTGAGTTGTACCTATAAAAAAAATAAGTTTTGTTTATTGAAATTGGATCTCCCATCGGAATGCAGCTACCTTAAGTATTTTTAAAATATATTTTAAAAAAATAGTCAGAAACACAAAATCTCACCGTTATTGATCTCAGAGCTCAAAGCCGAGGAACGATATATAAAAAGAAATAAAATGAAATCCAAACCATGTTTTATTTTTCAACTAAACTTTTTTTTCCTTTTCAGGCTGCTCTGATGCCATGGAAGTACAAAACCAGTGAAGACCTGAGCACAGAAGTCTGCACCATGGATGGCTGCACCCGGAAAACACCATACACCATTCTACCACGGAAGGCTACGCTACACCACGGAAAACAATGCCGTGAAAAACTACGCTACACCACGGAAAACACTACGTGAAAGACTACGCTACACCACGGAACACAATACCGTAAAAGACTACGCTACACCACGGAAAACAATACCGTGAAAGACTACGCTACACCACGGAAAACAATACCTGAAGACTACGCGATACCACAGAAAACTACGCGACATCATGGAAAGCAATACCTTGGAGACTACACTACACCTCTGGAAAAAACTCCAAGGAAAACTAGACTGCACCTCGGAATAGAACACCACAGAAGACTAACGCTGCACCACAGAGGACAACGCTACACCACAGAAGACTACGCTACACCATGGGAAAGAACACCAGGAAAACTAGCTACACCACGGTAAACGACACAATAACGAATCACCACACCATAGAAAACACCATGGAAGACTACCTACACCAAGGAAGACTATGCTACACCAAGGAAGACTATGCTACACCAAGGAAGACTACGCTACACAAAGGAAGACTACCGACACAAGGGAAGACTACGCTACACCAAGGAAGACTACCGACACCAAGGAAGACTACCGACACCAGGAAGACTACGCAACACCAAGGAAGACTACGCGACACCAAGGAAGACTACGCGACACCAAGGAAGACTATGCGACACCAAGGAAGACTACGCGACACCAAGGAAGACTAACGCGACAACAAGAAAGACTAATGCTACACCAAGGAAGACTACACGACACCAAGGAAGACTATCGACACCAAGGAAGACTACGCGACACCAAGGAAGACTACGCGACACCAAGGAAGACTATGCTACACCAAGGAAGACTACGCTATATCAAGGAAGACTACAATGAAGACTACGCGACAACACAGGAAGACAACGCCACACCACAGAAGACTACGCGACAACACGGGAAGATTACGCTACACCATGGGAAAGAACACCATGGAAAACTCGCTACACCACGGTAAACGACACAATAGACGAATTCACCACACCATAGAAAACACCATGGAAGCTACGCTACACCACATAAAACATCATGAAAAACTACGCTATACTAGAGGAAACACAGCTATAAAAACTACGCTACACCACGGAAGACTACGCTACACCACAGAAGACAACGCTACACCACGGAAGACTACGCTACACCATGGAAGACTACGCTACACCAGGAAGACTCCCGAAGACTACGCTGCACCAAGGAAGACTACGCTGCACCACGGAAGACTACGCTACACCACGGAAGACTACGCTACACCATGAAAGACTACGCTACACCACAGAAAACGGTACCATGGAAGACTACGTTGCACTACAGAAGACTATGCTACACCATGAAAGACTACGCTACACCACGGAAGACTACGCTACACCACGGAAAACACCCGTACTATTACAGCAGGGAAGACACCACTACAGAACATCTGGACAGAGATCAAAGCTCCACTTCTCGTTTTCAAGGCAGATGTGTGTGTGTGTGTGTCTGTGTGTGTTTCGAGGACAATGGAATCGGCACTCATCTTTTTTACATATCCACAAAAAAATAGTCTGGGTTTGTTTTAAACTTTCAGGGGAAACACAGCCCTCAAATCGCTCTGCTCTGCCAGCTTTCCTCCCTGCATTAATCACATTCTAGTTAGTTGTAAGGACAAGTAAAAACAAACAAACCAATTACTGCAAATTCACGGCAGTTCCGAAACGGGTTACTTTATCAAGCTAATTATAATCAAAATGTTTTTTCCTTCCATTTTGAAATCATCCATATTAGGTAGCCCTGCTTCTGCCAGTTTCTTGACCGACTGCAAAGCTGGTGTCCCCATGTTAAGTTTTTTTCTTCATATTGAACCAGTAGTGAACAAAGGATGAAGTCTCTTTCCTTTGTACTGAGGTCGTTAATGTAAAATGTAAAGCTATTTCAGTCATGTTCCGCTAGTTGGTATCTAGGCAGACGGTTTTTTTCCTTCATGTTTAGTTGGAGTCAAAATACAAACTCGTTGCCTTCATATTGAATTTGGAATTACAAGGCATAATTTTCCCCGTCCTATTGATTAGCCTTAAAGTGTTTTTTGGATCCACATTGAAAAAGTTGGTAGCAAGGTACAAAGTTCTGACATTCATATTGGGGAAGTAGGAATCGAGGTGCACAGTTCTTTCTTTCATACTATTTTGTATCCAGGTTGTTTTTCCATGGAACACTTATTTTTCTACATGATGAGTTATTTGTGACACTCCACCACATAAGGGTCGCATTGCACCATACGTCAATTTTTAGTTATTGACAAGCTTTTAATCTGCAATAAAAGGGCTATCCAATACTAAAAACAGATTGAAAATCGGACAATTCTGTGCAAAGTTATTACAAAGTGAAACGATAGACTGTAAGATGTGACAAAATGAGAAATGGGCAAGTTTATTTTCGTAAAAGGTTGTCAGAATGAGAGCTTAGGTATTTTCAAAACACTTTTAAAAGCAAAGGAATAATAATTATGCCTTGATATTTCATTATAAGGTAGATAAACGGACATAGTTTTAATAATCTATCAAAAATCTCAAAATTGACTACTTGACCCACACCTGCCTTTAATGGCTCCTAGCGCAAAATTGGGTATTGTGCTAAGCGACTCATTTCGTGGTGGAGCGTCACATTTGGTATGAAAGTAGAAAGTTCCTTCCTTCGTATTTTTCAGTTGGTAAGAAAGTCCAAAGCCATTTCTTTTACATTGAGCTAGTTGCTTTTAAAGTATATAGTTTTCCCTTCCTATTCAATTTGTTTTTGTAAAGGTATAATAGTCTCCCCTTCATAGGGAATGTTAGCATCAAATCATAAAGTAGGTTTTTATGTGGAGTTATCTGGTTTCCAAACTTAAAGATTCTTTCGTTCATAATGTTAGCTGGTACAGATTTATAAGATTCTTTTTTATATTGAATAAGTTTGTCAAAATTATAAAACAATCTTTCGTATCGAGTTATTGCAATCCAAGCATAAAGTTCTCTGTACTTAACCTCTTTCGATGGTACGAACGGTGTTGAGGTATAAAGATCGTCCTCTATATTGAAATAGTTCCTAACTATTAAGTTCTCTCTTGGATATTTTGCTATTATTACAGTAAGTTATTTTCTTTTTAATTTGTCGGTTCCAAAGTAAAACAGTAGTTTTCTTCTTATCCGAACTTGTAGGATAAGAACATTTTTCTTATACTGACTAGGGGTTATGATTAGGTCCCAAACACCAACACTCTTTCTCTCTGTCTCTCTCTCTCACACACACGCACATGCACACACACACACACACACACACACACACACACACACACACACACACACACACACACACGCATACACACACACACACACACACACACACACACACACACACACACACACACACACACACACACACACACACACACACACGCGCACGCGCGCGCGCGCGCACGCGGAAGAAATTTGTTCATTTTAATTACTTTTAAAAGAACATTGGTCCAACAAAGCTTTTGCTGGATTACATCGTTTTGTTTTGCTCCAAAAATGCAGACAATTCTTAATCTAATTTCAGAACAGAAGTACCCGTACAAAACGGAAACGTAACCAAAACTTCTGGAAATGTACACCCAGATTCCGACATTTGTTGTGTTGCAAATTTTGACCATAGTCATTACTGGTACAGCATTGCCTATGCCACAGAAACAGATTATTTTACCTTGACTTTGCGGAGATCAGCTTAAGAGAGAAAATGATGCACAAGCCGATTGCAGGGTGTTTCATAAAGAGCAGTACTTTACCGATACTCCTTTTCCCTGTAGTGCTGTTCCCTGGAGCTGTCAACACTGTAACTCTAACCCTAGTTCTTCCCCATGCCGCAAACCCTAACACTTCACCAGTTTGATCATAACTATTAACTCTTTGACACAGGATTCCTTAACTCTTACTCAGTTCTGCGGTATGGGGAAACAGCTGTATAAGGGAACAGCAGCACAGGGAAAGAGGGGTTTGGGGTACTGACCGCTTGGAAATGTTTTATTCCGGAAAATACTGTGATAGAGGGGGGCTTTGCAAAAGAGAGATGAATGCAGAAAAACCAGTAGTGATAATGATAGCATCGTTAAGCCGGCATAGCACTGTTGCTTCAAGAATTGTACTAATTTTAGAGTGACCCACAGCGCCGAAGTAGGAAGATTTGCGATCACAGTCCATAAATCGGATATCTCCGCTGGGACTATGAGATAGCGTCAACAACAGAAAAAAGCCAGTCTGTCTAAATGTAACTTTTGAAAATAGTGGCAATTCTCACAAAGTGCTTGCTGTAGGGGAGGTAACATTGGGTTTTACCTCCATAATGTGACATGTAGTTTTGGCTTCAAATTCTACTAGTTGTGGGGTTACACAGGGCGTTATTTTCTTTCACATTGAGTCACTTAGCTGCTTAGTGTAGATCTCTTTCCTCCCTCTGAGTTGTTGCAAAAAAAAATTTTCTACCTGTAAAAAGGTTGGTGTCAAAGAATAGAATTACCCCCTTGTATTGAACCCGTTGGGTCAAAGAATAAAGTTCTAAGCTTGGTATCAAGACAGCAATGAAACTGTAGAGTTTTCTTCAGATTCAGTTATTACAAAAGCGTAGAGTTCCCCCTTTGATATTTTTGTGTTTGTTTTGTATCAGAGTATAAAGTTTCCCTTCATATTCATTTAGTCGGTGTTAACAGGCTCTTCTCTTTATACAGAGTTAGTTCTTTCAAAGCATAAAGTTTTTTCTTATGTGGAATCAGCTGATGCCAAAGTGATAAAAGCTTTCTTTTTCATGTTGAACTGGTGTTACGCATTAAGCTTTCCCCCATTTTATTAAGGTGTCTTATCAAAGCATGATATTCTTTTACATCGCGTTGGTATCAAGGTCTATAGTTCTGTTTTTAATATGAAACTGGTTTGTATCAATACAGACTGATTTAATTGGTTGTAAAGTTCTTTCCCTAAATTGATTTTATTGGATCAAGGTAGGAAGCATTTTTCCGTCATATTGAGTTATTTGGTATCAAAAAGGTTGTCTTTGTACTGAATTAGTTTTTTCAACCAAAGTGGGAGTGCTTTCCTCGTATTGAATTAGCTGGTATCAAAGTGTAAAGTTGTTTTCCCTTCACATACAATGTACTGCTGTCGAAGTATGCAGTTCTTTCCTTCATATTGAGTTAGCTCTTATCAAAGTATAAAGTTCTTCCCTTTATATTGAGTTAGCTGTTATCAAAGTATACAGTCTTTCCCTTCATATTGAGTTAGCTGTTATCAAAGAATAAAGTTTTTGCCTTTATATTGAGTTAGCTGTTATGAAAGTATAAAGTTCTTCCCTTCATATTGAGTTAGTTGTTATCAAAGTATAACGTTTTTCTCTTTGCACTGGTTATTGATATCAGGGGAATTTTTTTTAATTCCAAAAGTTTTCACAATGCTATAAATGATCATTTGTAAGAAAGCTTTTCTTTCTATTTCATCAATCTGTTGAAAAGTGTTTGGGTTCCCACATAGTTTTGTTAGGTCCATATACGCGTTTCCACTCGTTTTATTCTGGTGGTAGTATTAAAAAGATGTAACAAAAAAAAAAAAAACCTTAGATGGTACTTGGTATAAGCTGGGAGAAAGGTTATTTGAGGGCTTCTTTCCCCATTATTTTTTTTATTATTGTATAATGTCTTTGAAATGACTTTTTTAGTGTTTGCAATACTCCAGAGAGCTTTTAAGCACATGGTTTTATTTGTGAAATTCAAATGAAATATGTGTCCTTATGCATTTAGTTCATAGTCCCTTCATGAACCTTGTTATACACGGTCCCTAATATCAGGTCGTCTCTAGTTCTATTTTTCCCGAGTGCATTCAGATGATATGTTTAAACATAAACTTTGGTTGGTAGAGTCCTGCACACTGATGTTTTATCAGAAAATAGTCGCCTTTACTTGTAGTGACCACACTGCAATACATACTGGATGAATTTCGAGAGCAAAAGATTGTGAACTGAATACAAGTAGATTACACCCACCCCCCTGAAAAAACCCAGATAGGCCCAGGAAAAACAAAGGCATATAATGTCAGGAAAGTGTGCAGCAAAGGTAAGAAAAATAGAATAAAAGGATAAAAACACAACCACACATACACTAGAGCAAAAATAAACCCGGACACATGTAAATCACTTGCTTACATTGTAGAGACGCATGCAGCAGCAGCACACACTAGAGCAACAATAAACCCAGCCGACTGTTCACTGCCGCTGAACATGAATAGACGCAGGCAGCAATTCACAGTGGGGCAGTTAGTGCTCCGGACGTAGGTAAGATGAGGAATGCTAATTTAGGTTCATGGATGATAGGAAAGAGATGGGAAGGGAAAGGTAACTTTTTTCTCTTTTTTGTTGCTTTTTCGAGTGTTTTTTTTATTTGGCCAATGAAGAGAGACGTGTGAAGCACCCACCAAAAAGATCTGCAAAGATGGTGCTCCATGATCTGCATGCAACTGAGGCCCCAAAAAGGAGAAAAAAATATAATTTCATTCTGATTGAGGTGATTGCTCAAAGCTGTTAGAATGCTAGTGATGACTTTGGATGCTGATGGTGCTGCAAGTTCATCTCTCATTTTGAAAAAGTTTTTAAAAATAGAAGCCAATGTACTTTTAAATATACTTTTAACAGTCGATATTATCTATCTTTTCCAAAACAAATTCCAAAAACGACGTCTTTGATTGTAAATCAATATCGTTGTCTGGGATTGATATGCCTGGTGTGTGTGTGTGTGTGTGTGTGTGTGCGTGTGTGTGTGTGTGTGTGTGTGTGGTGGTGTGCGTGTGTGTGTGTGGTGTGTGTGTGTGGTGTGTGTGTGTGTGTGTGTGTGTGAGATAAACATTTTCCTCTCACATATTGGTTAGCCAGACTGTTAATGTGTGTGCCTAAGGATGGATTTTTGTTTTGTTGTTTGTTTAAAGGAGAAAGTGCAGTTGAGTAAACAAAAATACTGCATTTGAAAGTCTTTTTGTGATCGCTATTTTCTGATTATATACATTTCCAGTGTTTGTCTGTATGCGTAGGTGCGTGCGTGCGCGCACATGTGTGTGTGGTTTGGGTAGGTGTACATGTCCTTCTCTCTCTCACTCTCTCTCACTCTCTCTCTGTTTAAATGCGCATATGCATGCCTACAACTAGGAAGGAAGGTGGCAGGATGGTTAAAACGTTCGCCTGCCAAAAAGTGAACCGTGAGGTTCTGGGTTTGTACCCAGCCTCGCCCTTTCTTCCTAGTTTGACGAAAAAATCGAACTGAATTTCAGTCATTCGGATGAGACTACAAACCGAGGTCTAGTGTGCGAACGCACGCAGAACATCTTGCACACACGTTAAAACCCCGGTCCGCCTTTCGGAAGAGCAGGCCATTGTGTGCCGGTAGGAGCGGATGACAAATTTATTATTTAAAAACAAACCAGCATGCACATAGATGTCGTGTTTAGACACCATCCCAGGGGAGAAAAAAAAATAATGGGTAGGCGCTGCACTTGTGGCGACGCGCTCTCACCGGGGAGAGGAGCCCGAATTTTACGCAGAGAAATCTGCTGTGACATAAAGTGGTATAAAATAAAATAAAATAAAAAATAAATAGTGCATCACTCCCAATGTACCTTGTCACAATGTAGCGCGTTGACACCCCCACCCTTGCCACCTAATCTCGATGGCTATAGGACACAGGGCATCAGAATATCTTTTTATGTTGTTTCCATAAAGATATTACTATGACGTGAGACGTAACGTCGTACAAGCGTGCGTGCGTGCGTGCGTGCGCGCGTTCTAACGTGCGCGCATTTGTGCGTGTGTGTATGTGAAACTTCCGTGGTTATATTCTTTGCACATTTCAAGCTTAACAGTTTTTAGGAGGGGGGGGGGGGGGGGGGGGATCGGATCTTTTTCTGTTAATTGTAGCTTTCTGTAGCAACCATTTTTGTTTTGAGAAATCGGTTTGGGCACTATTTAGTCTGTGTGTTTGTCAAACTGTAGGTTATTATAGTGAGTGAGTTTCGGTTTAGATTTTTGTTTGAAGTCTTTTATTTCGAAGATAACAGAATAAGCAATCATGTGCATTTTTACATCCAGTATCCCTATACACGCAGTTTTGTAAAGTTTGTCATCTTTTCTCATTGAAACACAATGGCCTACACTTCCAAAAGGCGGAGCGGGTTTCAATGTTGAGAAACGTTTGTTCTTAATCGTTGAAAAATTAAAAAGTTATTGATTTTTTTTTTTAAATTCAAAGTTTGTCGGAACGAAAGCTGGTACAGTGTACTCAATAAAACGTAGTAGTACCTATGATAATAATGATAATATACAATATGATGCACCACAGCAAAGTTTAGGACCACATGAAAACACACACATACACGCGTGCGCGCGCGCGCACGCAGACAGACAGACAGACACACACACACACATTTGTGCGTGGGGGGACGGGATAGCCTAGTGGTCAGAACATTGCGCTGGCAATTTGACGACTCGAGTTCGATTCCCGTTGGAGGGGATTTTTCCCTAGGAGTTAACATCAGTGCTGACTCAACGCTCCCCAAAAGTCTTTCGGATGAGACTTTAGACCGAGGCCCCGTGTGCGAACGCACGCAGAACATCTTACGCACACGTTAAATCCTGTTCCACTTTTCGTAAGAGTAGGCCATAGTGCGCCGGTGGGAACAGATGACAAGATTTACTCAACTGCATACACACGGGGACTGGATGAAAAAAGCAAATGAGTGCTTATCCTATTATCCTCGATATAAA
>CM060326.1:10265930-10270930 GCA_030674155.1 Stramonita haemastoma | reverse complement strand
CAACGAAAAATGCACCATCTTTAAAAACCAGAGACAAGAAAAAAGATAAAGCCTTTATTGTCAAAGATTTATCTCAACCCCAGCTATAGTATGACAGATACAACAACTTAATTAAAATTTTTATGAGCTTTGAGGATTTTTTTTTCAATGACTTTAAAGACGGTTGATGGGGCGGCAAAACATGGGGGGAAAACATGGGCAAGGGAAATTCAGCCTTTTATCTTCTGGTATTCCAATTCTGGAAGAAAAAACAAAACACCCACAGACACACACGCACGCACGCACATGCACACACACACACATACACATACACATATACAAACACACGCACACACGCACGCACGCACACACGCACACACACACCGCTTTGAGAAAAAATCTTGACTGTGGAAAACAAAACTGACGGGAACATAAGGTATGAAAACAAGAAAACACAGGAAAGGAGAAAATGAAGAATCTGGATATCTTCATTATATCCAACTTTTTTTTAGAGGACACATAAAAATGGAAAAAAAACTTCTGAAAGTGAAAAGGTTATGAATTTCAGAGAGGAGAGAGAGAGAGAAGAGAGAGAGAGAGAGAGAGAGAGAGAGAGAGAGAGAGAGAGAGAGAGAGAGAGAGAGAGAGAGAGAGAGAGGAGAGGCAGCAGACAGGGCAGACAGACAGACAGACAGACAGAGACAGACCAACAGATAGACAGACAGATGGGGTTTTTTTAATAAACTTTTCTTCATGATCTTTTGCTGGAAATAGAATAACCATTTGAGTTCCATGTATTTACCTGAAGAAGGATCACTGAGTGAAGAATGAAAATGCTATACACACTGCACTACACCAGTTAATCTGCACCACACTAGCCAAGCAGAGTTTCAACAACAGTAGAATGCTGTGTCAATTCAAGCTGGTGTTCTTCCTGTTTCTGCAACTGACAAAGAGTGATATGATGTATGGTGATCTCTTTCATAATATGCATTGAACTTCTGCACTTGTGTATGCATGGTCGGTACTATGGCACTGGTAGGTCTTTATAAAATGTCATTTGGGGACTGAAATGTTTAGCTTAATCCATTTTATAACTGAGGTGACTGCTTGCTGAATTAAAATTCTTTCCTCCCTTTGAAAAGTATTCATGAGGCTGAAACCCAAGGAAGAAACAAGAGTGGATACAAAAGAGGGACTTTCTAGCGCAGAATTTTCAGAAGGTGGGGGTGCTATGTATACTGACAGGCCCCTGGCATCCTCAAGGGAGGAACCAAAACAAACAAAACCAAGAATTCAACGACAGAGATTAAAGAAGGGTCGTAAAAACAAACCAGATTCGTAAAACCGTCCGTTTTCTTTGCTCAAGTTTTCTTCCGCTGGCTGACTGTTAGCAAGCAAAATACAACCCTGAACACCTTACCGCTATCAATTACCAAACGCACCCGTTCATTTACTCTGCAGAAGGCCTGTTAACTTGTAACTAAGGTGATTTTGGATTCTGCATGTCAAGAAAAACACAAATGGCTAATATAAAATTGTTTGTGTGAAAAAAAATTAACGAAAGTTCATGTCAGATTTTAATTTAACCAAAAACCAACACACTATACAACATACATACATACATACATACATACATACATACATACATACATACATACATACATAATATAATAAATAATATATATTATATATAATATATATATATATAGTGTGTGTGTGTGTGTGTGTGTGTGTGTGTGTGTGTGGTGAGTGGGTGATGGGTGGTGGGTGTGTGGGGTGAGGAGAGTAGGTGAGGGAGTAGTGGGTGAGGGGATGGAGAGAGAGAGAGAGCTGCAGAAATTTAATCTCAACAATAGATGAAGAGCTAAAAACACCCCTTGAGTTCTTTGCATAAAATATTGCAGCAATGATTTAAGACCCAGTTGCAGAGCTTTTTCTCATCTGTTTGGAGAAAATGAGCTGTCCTGCTGGCAGACCCCGACATTTGCTATTCACTAAAACGTTTTTTCTCCTTTCATAAAATTTCTGATACGTTTTCTGCTTTTAGGAGCAGAAACAGCATTTCGTTTCTCAAAAACAACAGAAAAGTGTATTGTTTATTTCATTAGGAAATTATAATCAGATCACAGTAAAGCTGAAGAAATTAGTCAAATCAATAGAAAAGTAGTTTTAAAAAACCCTCAAACAACAAGGACAACAACAAAAGCCAGACACATGCATAAATAAAACGTTTTAAAAGTCAAGGAATAAAGGAAGTCACAGACGTTGAATAAAAGTCAAGGAAGTGTAACATCAATTTCATCTGCCAGGCCACTTTTTATTTCCACTGTGTTGGGTGCCCCATGAAATGCAGCTATGATTAACGTTATCAAATCTCAAGCCACTCTCGTTAATTCATTCTGCATTGGGCCTGTTATCTCATGATTGATGTGACTCCCGGCTATGCATGGGAAAAGGAAATCTAAAATGGCTAAAAGCAAATGAACTGGCACAAAATGGAAATGAAGTCGTGTTTGTGAAAGTCATTTCTGAGCCACATCAAAGCTGAGGAAATTTACACAGAACAGTAGGAGGAAAACACTAAAACCAAAATTTCCTTTCTGTAAAATGATTGCAGTAACTTGTTTTAGGCCAAGTGTTTTAACACTTTTCCATGTGTCTGTTTAAAAAAAAGGATTGTGCTACCCCACAAATGTCTTATCTACTGCTCCAAAAATGTGATCTCTTTTTGAATAAAATTCCACCTAAATTGTCGGATATTAGAAGTTGAAACAGCAATCTTTTAACCAGAAACAGCATCTAGAGTAACACCATTATTTTAAATAGATAAAAACTAGATTGGCAGAAGGGAATGTTACCACTGGAGGTGATAAAGAAACACTAACACAAGACAGGCAATTCCCAAAGGGACATGCATCAAGGAAGGATGGGGGATGGTTGTTTCAGTGAATAATTAACCCTTGTTAACCCTTGATCCAGGGGTTATAGGACTTAAATCATTCAGGCAGTCAACAGATTTTTCCTTTCATAGCAAACTTTGTGCATATTCCAATGCCTTTAAGTCCATCAGATGAACTTTCTTGTTGTGAATGCTCAGACAGCAATTACTGTTGTCTATCGTATGAGCAAAAATGCATTTCACTACCGTTAAGTGCCTGGAAGTCCGGCCCAGCACGCATGGTAGAGAATAGTTATCTTTTAAGTCTTTCTGGAAAAGGCAGAAAGAATGGGCTATGAATCCAGAACACAGACAAGAAGGAGGGATAGGAAAAAAGAACAAGGTAGAAACAGGGAGAGGTAGAGAAAAGAGGGAACTCCTAGCTCAAAACTTCCAGAGGTGGGAATACATTATATTGACAGCCCCCCTACATCACGAAGTCATCTGTTTGAGGACATGCAGAAACAATCTAGTGTTCGTGTCAACTCTTGACTTTTGAAGGGGACAAGGCAATCTCATGTTGGTAGACTAGAATGACATAATAAAACAAATCCATCCACACAGCTGTTGGGTTCAAGCACAGAATGTCTTGACCTTCATGGTTGAAAAATGGTCACAAACACAAACGCTCACCAAATGAAAATCTCGAAGATCCAGCCAAAACCCAAAAAGTCAGGAAAGGCACACAAGCCAGGAAAAAACAACAACCAAAAGCTAAAATAGAACAGCTAGGCCATAACGCAAGCATCCAGCGATAGATTTAGAGAGGCGAAGGGGACTGAGAGAGGCATCTGCTCATAGTTTTCCCCTACAAGCAGACGTATGGCAACACAGAATTAGCTCTGAATAATGTCAACAAATCTCAGGCAAAGCTCATTGATCCTCCCCTGTCCTATCAGCCTATAAGCCTATAATTGACACGGACCCTCACCGTGCATCAAACCCAAACCTGCTAAAAGCAAATGGCCAGGCCCCAGAGGAGGAAATGAATTCAAAACAGCGGGATGAAGACAGTTCACGAAAAGGCTTCTGCCCTTCCTGAGGAAGACTACAGGGTAGGGATTAAGGCGTAGTTTTACGAGCACTTCCCATCTGTCTGCGATGGAAAGAATTGTGCTGTCGGGCAAGTGGCAGAATTTACTGTTGTCTGAAGCACTCCTTCTCGTGCCTCAGATGCCGTCTGAGATTGTGAATTGAGGTGGCACTCTGTTAGCGAGGAAAGAAAATAATTAATTTCTTTTGGAGTATTACTTTGGTTGGTGGTGGATGGATGGATGGATGGATGGATGGATGGACAGGGGCGCTGACAGGAGCAATCTGATTCTAAGACTGAAAAAAAAAATCGTTGTTCAGTATTTGTGAAATAGAATGAGAGGTTGGAAATTGATTGCTTTGTGATTTTGGGGGTTCCAAAATTGAGTTACATTTCATGTACATTGTAGGGTTTTTTTTAGACAGGAATCATCATTGTAATCACGTTTTCTCCTTTTTCATGCTGCTTTGTAATCTGATCTTGTTTGGGGGTATACAGTGTTTGTTTATTTTTTAATCTGAACCTGGTATTAAATACACTGCAATCCCTGAATCTACTTGCCCAATGATATTCACTTTGAACTATATCCCCAAAGTTGAAATGTGTCTACTTTAATGTTGGGGGGAAAATGGTTTGCATACACAAAAAATAACCATTGGTGAACTTGTGAACTCTATCCCAGGAATAAAAAGGAGGCAAATATTGTCTGCAAGGGTCAGCTCCAATTCTGTTGTAGTTGGAATCAAACTGCAAAAAACAGAGAAACATAGAACCACTGTGACAATGATGACAACAGCAACACAAAAGTATAACAACAAAGCAAACTACAAAACAAAAGCCACTGCTGAGATTTCAGTGTAATAGAATGTGTGAAAACAACATCTGTATCTGCACCTCTTTCTTTTTGCTGCTGGTATTCTCCATCAAGAGATTGCAGCTTTGAATCAAATTAGCAAATGCTGCGCCACCCTCGCTTATTCAATTTATGCTGTGCATTTGACCCCCAATATTCATGCAACTTCAGACAAAGCACCACACTCAAAAGGG
>CM060326.1:10245930-10260930 GCA_030674155.1 Stramonita haemastoma | reverse complement strand
AAGATTTAAATCCAATAGACTAACAAAAAAGCAATAAACAAATTAGCTGATCACTTATGGAAATGTTATTTTTCTAGATTGAAGATGCCCAGTTGGATTTTTTTTTAATTTATAGTAAACAAACAAGCAAAAAACCTCTGCTAATACTTTCCTTTAACAGAATGTGTGAAAACAGAATCTGTGTCATCATACTTTTGGCTGCTGAGAGTCCAGATATAGATTAATGAATGAAACTAGAAAGCAGTCTATCAAGTCACATACCAACCACAAAAAATTAATCTTTAGTTGGCATTTAGCCCCAGTCTTCATGTAGCTTCAGACAAAGCCTCACACTCAAAAGGGTTAAAAGCAAATGGCCTGACCCAGACAAAAGGTTACTCAGTAATGCCTTGACCTTCCTGCAGCATATTACAGGATGGGACTAAGGGGAACAGTTTATGAGCACTTCCCCATCTGTCTGCAAGAAACCAAATTGCTCTGCATGGCAAGTATCTGGATGCATGGCCACAATGCAGTTATGGCATTCAGGGCTTAAAACTAGGACTGTGTTCTACCAGCAGCAAGAAATAGAAAACTGATCACTTTAACGAAATTACTAGGGATTTTGGTGGAATAAGAGTGATGAAGTGACTGTCTGAGTTCACGAGATTATGTGTGTAGGAGGAGAAGCATTGATTTTCTCCCTGGCAACATTATTCCAAAGCAACTGGGAATGTATCTAAGAACCAGATGTCTTAACTAGTCTCTTCCTTCTGTGAGTTTTAGTTTCTATGTTGGCGACAGTTTCTTCCACATTCGGTTCTATCAAATTTAGAGAAAAAATTAATTGAATAAAGATAAATAAATATCACACGAATAATCATACAAAATAATGGACTATTTACTTATCAAAGCTATGATTTTCTTCATAGATGTTTAAGTACATATTTCATGTACAAAGAACAAGTATTATCTTACCAGGACAGACGTTGGGAATAATACATACGGAAAGTGTTCTAATTCCAAACATAAGACACATATAGACAGATAGACACATTGATCAACACGGAAAGTGTTCTAATTCCAAACACAAGACGCAATATTATAGACAGATAGACACATTGAGAGACAAACACACAGATGGGCAGAAAGACTAATTGACTGACAAAATAATACAGACAGAGACAAACAGACATTTACAAAGAAAAAAATAAACATATTTATTCAAGAAGGATGATGGAAGGTTAGTGGATTTTCCCTGATAGAGTAGACTGCCTGTGGCCACTGATGTGGATTACACAAACATACCCAGCATGCACCTATTACTTAGAGAAAAGATAGTCTCAACCAGGTTTTATGCGTACACAATGTAGTGCCTAAGAAACTCAGTACAGTGTCCCAACAACTTTTCAAAAATATGAAGAACAAAATCAAGTCAAGTCCTAAGCTCTGGTGGAGAAATCTTATAGCCAGACACAGATTCATAAAGTCACCTACAGACAAACATGTACAAATGTGAAAAAAAATAAATAAATAAAAAGTACTCCTTCAAAAACACAGAAACAGCAGCAATCAACTCAATCTCTAAACAAAAAAAAACCCTGAAAAATCTTCATTACGATAGAAAGTATGAAAACAATTTCTGTGTATCAGCACCCTTCTTTGCCACTGGCAGTCTCCATCATTTAATGCAGCATTGAGGCACATTACCAAATCACCCCCACCCCCCTCATTACAACAATTTATGCTGAGCACTTCAGTCTGTGTATCCATGCAACTTAAGACAAAAGCATCACCTCAAAAGGGTTTAAAGCAAATGGTCTGACCCAGACTAGGACACAGGGCTTAGAATAATGAATTGAAATAAACCCTCTTCTCACACATGTCCTCTTTTTCCTGAAAAATGATTACATACAGGGATCGGATTCAAACACAAGTTTATGAGGACACTCCTATCTGTCTGCAAGAAACTGAGTTATCCTGTGTGGCTGGCCACTCTCTGGTTTACTGCCTTCTTTGATTGCTGTGATGGCATTCATGACCCTGAATTAGGACATTGTTCTGCTATCAGCAAGAAATACTGTGCTAATTTCTTTAGTGGTTTTACTGGGGATTATGACAGACTTTGACTCTGATGGACTAACAGTCTGAGTTGAAGAGTTGATGTGTGTGGGAGAAAAAAGAGCTGATTTTTTCATTGTCTCATGATTAGAATATTACTGGCAATGCATTCATTGTGATTTCTTTTCAAAGTACAGTACATCAGACTCTATTTTGTTGTTTGTTATGTTTCCTTTTGTCCTTGCATATCAGTTTAGTTTCTTTTAATTTGTTGATAAATCCTGACCAATGGTCAGTCAAATAAATGAAGAATCTGTGACAAAAAAATTAAGAAAATGAAGTATCAGATAAACAAACCATTCACCTACTATAATATTTCTTACCTTAAGTGATAAAGAACCAATTTGGCAAGCAGTGCAAAATATATGTGGTCTAAATGAGAAAGCTACTAGTATTTCACAAAATTTTATACAAGACTCAAAAACAGTAAGTAGGAGCTAAAAAACACACAGAGAGACTTACAGGTAGACAATCAGACAGATGGACAGAGAGATAAAAACACTGCACACACACACACACAGCACGCATGCACGCACACACGCACGCAGGCACATATACACACACACACGTGTATACACACACGAGAGCACGTGTGCACGTGCCTACGCTCACATGCCTGGGTATACACACACACACACACACACACACACACACACACACACACACACACACACACACACACACACACACACACACACACACACACAGAATGAGAGAGGCAGACAGACAGACAGACAGAGACAGTGAATGAGTGAGTGAGTGAGTGGGAAAGAGAAGGGTGAAAGGCATATGGAGAAGAAAAAGAACAGATTCTCATGCCCAACCATCCCAGTCTTCTTTGTTCAAGGCTAACCGTCTCTGACCATCAGTGACCAGATTGCAAACTGGCCCTTTATTGTCTGACACTGTTGACAGAAAACAATCACCTCAACTGTAGTGTCCATTCCCTCTTTGCTTTCCAACTCCTCTCATTTGTCTCCTCACTTCCAAAGGCAAAGGACAGCTGGTCTGATTGGAAAGGCCATGGACCCTCAGTCAGAAGTCAGGGGTCATTAATGGATGTCAAAGGGACGATACATTACAGACAATTAATGGTGGCAGCCAAAGTGTTGGAGCACAGGGGTCAAGTGATGAACAAAAGTTCATTGGAAATAGGAATGCCATCATATTGAGTGTGTTTGCATTTTGGACATGTATTTTTAATTCTGAATGTTACAGATTCTTTAGTTCTGTTGAGTGTTGGAATAACTGTATGACATCAAGAATTTGGTCAGCAACTTACTATGCTATGTTTGTTGGGGAAGTATTAAATAACTCCTGTATGTATCAAGTACTTTTGAATAATCCTTATGGAAATAGAGCAATCAGTGCCATCCATTTTTATGGGCAACCAAATTAATCAGGAAACTCCACCAGCATTTCCTTTGATCAGTCACACGCTGCCTTTTTTTTTATTTTATCTTATACCACTTTATGTCACAGCAGATTTCTCTGCGTGAAATTCGGGCTGCTCTCCCCGGGGAGAGCGTGTGATAACAAGTGCAGCGACTACCTGTTATTTTTTTTCAGTAGGGATGGTGTCTAAACAGACACCTATGTGCATGCTTTTTTAAAAAAAATTTGTCATCCCTCCTACCAGCACACGATGGCCTGCTCTTCCAAAGGCGGAACGGGGTTTTAACGTGTGTGCAAGATGTTCTGCGTGCGTTCGCACACGGGGCCTCGGTTTACAGTCTCATCCGTGTGTTTATTGTATGCTGAGCCTTTAACCCCAATATTCATGTAACTTCAGACAAAGCATCACACTCAAAAAGCTTAAAAGCAAATGGCCTGACTCAAAGAAAGTTCAAAACTATAGAATAAAAGTGCTCCTCAAAAAGCTCAACTCTTGCTGTAAAATATCACAGGGATGGGATTAGGGAACAGGGTTATGAGCACTTCACCATCTGTCCACGAAAAACAGAATCACACTGTCTAGCAAGTGTCTGGGTTCCGTGCTTTCTAGGGCAGTGTTCTACTGGCAGCGAGAAATAGAAAACTAATTTCTTTAAGGGAATTAGGGGGGATTCTGGTGGCTAAGACTGTAATGAAGTAACTGTCTGAGTTTTAAGAGTGGGTATGTGTGGAAGGAGCGGAGAAACATTGATTTTCTCCCCTTGTGATACAGTTGGAAAGTAGCTAGGAATACGTCCATGGGTAGAACAGGAGAGGGTCAAGTTTCCTAACCTGATTCAAGTCTTATTTTTGTTTTTGCTGGTCTTGTTTGCTTTAGTTTTATATTTCTGAAGTTTGGCCTTTGGAAAGTTTAGATGAATTTTTGATCAGAATAAATAAATGAGCAAATGAAATAAATAAGAACATCAATTGTTTGATTAGTAAAGAATATTGGTGTGTGTATGTGTGCGTGCACGAGTGCGCATGGGCGCGCGCGCGCGCGCGCTGTGTGTGTGTGTGTGTGTGTGTGGTGTGTGTGTGTAGTATCTCTTGCAGACCCAGTCTATTTTCTTATGCTTAGGAGTAGCGTCCACCTCCAAGGTGTTTAGTCCAATAATCTAAATTTTGAATGATATAATGAATGCATTACTGATCACAAATTGCTGCTGCTGCTTTGTTGCCCATTCTCCAGCTTAACACCCCAGGGGTCACCCAAATAGCACTCTGGCTTATTCATCCCACCTGGGACTGCTGTGAGACTGTAAGCACACTGGCAGAAAAACTGCGTGTATAAATATGTGCAAGTACCTTTATTTAATTTTCATTGATTCTTTTTTATCGAGGGTAAAGGAATAAGCACTCTTGTGCTTTTAACATCCAGTCCTCCTGTGTATGCATATTTAAAAAAAGTGTTGTATCTGTCCCACCGCACACCAAAGGCATACTCTTACGAAAAGCGGAACAGGATTTAACGTGTGCGCAAGATGTTCTGCATAAGCAAACAACAAACACTTGACATCGACATCTTTCTGAAATAGTTCACTGCATGATAACTGTAATGAACTCTGCAATGAACTTCTTTAAAGGAGAATGCAGACTGCTACGCTTATAGCTTATGATGTGTAGCTTGATGCAATCTGTAAAAGACACGTATTTTACAACATAGCGTTTTAACGTATGCGCAGCATTTTGTTTACCTCAATAACTGAGAAGACTTCTTAGCCTGGAACATAAGATTACAATTTGAAAACATGTCTATGATCAGCTATGAAAATGATGTTTTCACAAAAACAACCGAAAGGCTAAAGATTTGTTGCTGTGAATTTCACACAAAAAAACAAACAAAAACATTAATTTTTTTTTAACCTTAATCAGCTTGAATCAATCTACTGTTCCAAAATGTTGGGAAAGGTCAACTTTCTTAATGAATCATTCACATTATTTTAAACGAACAAGCCAACAATCAAATAAAAGAAGATTTTTTTAAAGTTTGACATTATCCATCTTTTGTGATTCTCAAGACACTCAAGCTTACAAATTTCAAGGGACACAAATCACAAGTAAACGATGTTAATAAGGGAGTTAACCCTCCTACTTCCACAACCGGGCTGTTTGCGTTGAACTTGGGCAGCTGACCTGCAAGTTTAAATTGGTTCAAAGAAGAATGTAACCCCCAAAAAAACAAGCAGCGCTACACTTTTGTAACCAAGTGACAGAGTTCATTACAGTTATCGTAAAGTGAACTTTTGCAGAAAGATTCAGAACATCAAGTGTTTGTTGTTTGCTTATTTGGCCTGCTGACCACATTTAGAGCAACACGAACATTGAAATAACGGGGCATGGAACTGCTTGCACACAGAAACAAGTCTGTAGAGTTAGGAGAAAATGTAAAGAAAAAATGTAATCATGAGAGAAGAAGAAGAATGAAAGGAAGAAGAAGAGAGGAGGAGAAGAAGAAGAAGAAGAAGAAGAAGAAGAAGAAGAGAAGAAGAAGAGAAGAAGAAGAAGAAGAAGATGAAGAAGAAGAAGGAGAGAGAGAGAGAGAGAGAGAGAGAGAGAGAGAGAGAGAGAGAGAGACGAGACAGAGACGAGAGAGAGAGAGAGAGAGAGAGAGAGAGAGAGATGATAAATCTTATTTTTCAAGGGTTACTGATAATCATTCCCATACCTTACTTCATTCATCTGGGGGAGACAGAGAAAAAGAGACAGAGATAGACACAGAGAGAGTGAGCGTCTGTGTGTGGCATGCATGCCGTGCCCTTCTGAGAGAGATTGATTTGATTGATTTGATTTATTCTTTTATATCGAGGGTAATGGAATAAGCCACTTTGTGCTTTTTTACATCCAGTCCCCGTGTGTATGCACTTTTGTAAATGTCATCTGTTCCCACCGGCACACGATGGCCTACTCTTACGAAAAGCGGAACAGGATTTAACGTGTGCGCAAGATGTTCTGCGTGCGTTAACACACGGGGCCTCGGTTAAAAGTCTCATCCGAAGGACTTTTGGGGAGAGAAGAGTCAGCACTGATGTTAACTCCAGGAGAAAAATCTCCTCAACCGGACTCGAACCTGGGTCGTCAAATTGCCAGCGCAATGTTCTGACCCTGAGGCTATCCTATCCAGAGGGAGAGAGAGAGAGAGGAGAGAGAGAGAGAGAGAGAGAGAGAGAGAGAGAGAGAGAGAGAGAGAGAGAGAGAGAGAGAGAGAGAGAGAGAGAGAGAGAGAGAGAAACAAAAATATTGAGAAACGAGATGGTGACTGATGACACATCCAGCAGGCGTCCATGTTGTCCCCAGTGACAACAAAACAGAGACAACAAAGTCCCTTAACTGGGCTGCAGAACTGATCGTATTCTGATTATGTCCTTCCCTTCTGGTGCGAGTGCTAGCTTGTCTATTTTTCGCCGAGAGAGAGAAAGAAGAGAGAGAGAGAAAAGACGCAGACGCAGACCAGACTTTATTCATAAAGGCCAAAGCCCCTAGAAGGGATAAAAATGAAAACATGACATAGAGCATAAGTACATAAATGTTGCTCACTTAACACTGTACTTCTATTAATGCTTTCTGTAGATACAAGCTAAATCTATAGTTGTATTGTTGTGCAGTCAGAAGCATATCAGTTTAAACAAGCAGATGAGAATAGTATTAAAGGATAACGTTCTGAGATCACTTAATCCAGGACATGAAAGACAATGCACTCATTCTCTTGTGACTCAAGGCATAATGCAATCAAATACAATCATCTACTTCTATAACGAAAACGATGAACAAAATATCAGAAATGCAAATCAATTGTCAGCCCGTTAATACTGTCATGCATCGAATATTCTGAATACATGCGAGAATTAACATGTATACATGAAAATCTACTCTTCTTCAATAGAGCACCCATCTCTGCCAACCACACATAATCGTTCGAAACACCATAAGCATTCAAATACCTACACCTGTCATCCCACAAATCCAAAACATCAAACAATGTCATTCGTACGAAACCCATACTTACTCTCATCTAATTCGCTACATTGTAGCTTATGTGCAGTCTATTGTTCCTTAATACTTAACCATAACAATACGGGAGAGAGAGAAGAGAGAGAGGAAGAACGACAGACAACAACACAGACAACGACGACGACAGACAGACAACTCAAACACACACACACACACACACACACACACAGATGAGAGACAGACAGACAGACTCAGTAATCCAAAGGGCGCCTCTGAGGTAGCCTTTTGGTCTGCAAAAAGTCATTGTCAAATAATTATTATCATTTCTGTCAGCTGGATTCAACATAGCAGTTTGGGTTCTGGCACCCTTGGCTCCGAACCAATTTAAATCTTCATGTCAGGTTCACGTGTTCAATGATGACAACAGCGCCACAGGGACCGGGGTTGGGCTTGCTCAGTGGTTGCTCTTGGTTCATTTGTGTGTTTTCCTCATGCCTTCAGATGAGTAGTTGTTTGGGACTTTCCCTGTTCTTCCTCCCCTAGAGCTCCGAGGTTTACCAATGGTAAGATTTTGTGTATGCAACTTTTTCTTCCCATCATTAAGGTAACTGCATTCCGACTTCGTGAATAGTTAGTTGAGAATATAAAGCAAGGTTTAGTGTGTAATTGTGCGCACAATATTTTCCACACGTGTTAGAAAAGATCACTTATCTCTCATTGATGAGTGGGCCTCCATATATGGCTTGTAGAATAGAATATACAAACGTACCCAGCATGAAACACGTAGCGTGAAGAAGAAATGAGCTCTTTCAGGGTCAGCTTGCCAAATACGCACTGCGTGAAAGTTACAGATGGTTGCCCCAATGACTTCTCAAGGAGTTGTGGAAGAAGTCAAGTCATCTGGATACTTTGCTGTCTGTGTGGATTTATGTGATACAACAACAATGTCAGCTAACCCAAACTGTCTTCGCGCATGGTAACATAATTATCATTTCAAAGTATAACTTGTTTCGTTCCTTTGCTTCTGTTCATTTGTTCACGAATGATGAGATTCTTTTATGCATATTCCACCGTTTTTGCCCACTATTTAGGTAGCCACATTCTGACTTCGGGATATAACGTCATTTTAATGCAAACCTTGGAAATTTGATTACATCAGTAACTAGAAACAACCCTAGCCTAGGTAGAAACAAAAAATTCAACTGGATCATGAGATTTTTTTTATTTCCAACGTGAAATAGATCCAAGAGAGGCATTGGCAGGCCTCCAATACTTTGTCCAGGCACTTTTTCTCATTACACGATGTACATTATTATACACTCAAGGTCATCTTCTCTTGTGTCGAAGGCAAAACTACAGGCAGTGCATTACCAAACAAGAAAAACATAGAGAGACAGGGAGACAGACAGACAGACAGAACGACAGACAGATAGGCAGGCAGGCATGCAGAGAATGGAGAGGAGATGGTGACTGATGACACATCCAGCAGACGTCCATGTTGTCCCCAGAGACAACAAAACAGAAACAACAAAGTCCCCTAACTGGGTTGCCAAGCTGATCGTATTCCTTGATTATGTCCCTTGCCTCTGTAGGCCAGGGGATGCTTCTGTTCATTTCACTTTGTTGTGAGACAAGGGAAGAAAATAGAGTTAAAATAGTATATGGGGAAAATAACTAAAAGGAGTGAGATCACATTAGCAGATATGCATATAATTTATGTTTGGTTTTAATGTGCTGTGTGTGTGTATGTGTCTGTCTGTCTGTCTGTCTGTTTGTCTGTCTGTCTGTCTGTCTGTTTGTGTGAATATCACAGCTATCACACTTTCTAATAGAAAAGATCCTTTAAAAAATATCAAATTTTAAAAAGAAGGAAACAATCAGATTTTGAGACAAGAAAATGCTGTGACATAATTATGCAGAGCTTCATTTACTTAACACTCTCTCTCTCTCTCTCTCTCTTCTCTTCTCTCTCTCTCTCTCTCCTCTCTCTCTCTCTCTCTCTCTCTCTCTCTCTCTCTCTCTCTCTCTCTCTCTTCCACACACTCCCCCCTTTGAGCCCTTTCTTCTCTTTCTGAGTCTATAATTTCAACTTCAGTCCTCCCATGTAGCGTGCTAGGTCCAATAAAGGGAAAAGCAACACTGACGTAACGCATCAGTCTGCAAACGTTCACCCTGCAGTAATTATAATGATCACTGTCAGCCAGCTCAAACATGCAGCTTGTTGGTTTGTGACCCACGCTCCCAACCAATTTAAATCTTCATGTCAGCTGCACGTGCTTCAGACTGACAAGAGGCACTGCAGGGGGGTGGGGTGGGGTATGGGTGGGGTGGGGTTGGGGGGGGGGGCTGGGTGTGTGTGCATACTGGGTCATTTCTATTCTGTGTCCTTTGCCATTTGGAGGTTCAGATGTTTTTGGAATTCTTCTTTGTGACAGATGGACTCTATCAGCTGAAACTTGAATTTTTGGGGTGCTTTTTTAGATGTTTTAAAAATGTGAATTTTTTTGTTGTTATTTTTTGGGGGTAGAGCTCCAAGGTTCACCAATGTTGAATTTTGTTTTCATGTGTGGCCATTTTTGCTCACCATTAAGATAGCTGTCTCTCTGGGTTTTTTGGGGTGGGGAATGATGTCTGAGCACATAACCAGCATGCATACTTTTTTAAAATGGTCATCCATTCATACTGGCATGCAATGGCCTACTCTTTCAAAAGGTGACGTGGATTTTGACATGTGCACAAAAGAGGTTCTGCAATGGATTCCCATGTGGGTCTTTGGCATAGTTTCATCTGAAGGACTTAAGAAGTGAAGCCACAGCTGATGTTAATTTTAGGGGGTATAGCTATGCATAACAGAGGTCTCAGTGATGGCTCAGTCCTCAGATCAAAAGTGGAGTGCTCAGATTACTGGGCTATCCAGTCCCTCATCTTGAAACAGTGTATTTTTGTGATTATTTTGCAATATTTTCTTACGGATTACCTTTTGTTCAGCCATATAAGCAAATGTGTGGCTGGACTTCTGGTTTGCTGATTAACTGATTAACTTGTAGCTGTGTCATTTGGTTGGTTATGTAATTGGCTTGCCAATACCTTACTAGGACCAACACTATCAATCTATCTATCTATCTATCTATCTATCTATCTATCTATCTATCTAAACTATCTATCTATCTATCAATTTATCTAGGTCCTGATGAATAAAGTATGTCAATACTTATCTGTTACTCTTAGAAATTAAAAAAAAATCTCTGTCTGTCTGTCTGTCTGTCTGTCTGTCTGTCTGTCTGTCTGTCTGTCTCTCTTCTCTCTCTCTCTCTCTCTCTCTCTCTCTCTCTCTCTCTCTCTTTTCTCTTCTCTCTCTCTCTCCTATCTCTCTCTCTCTCTCTCTCTCTCTCTCTCTCTCTCCTCTCTCTCTCTCTCTCTCTCTCTCCTCTCTCTGCAGCGAGCTCTTGCTCGAGCTCTTGCTCTTGCTCTCACTCTTTTGAGGTCTCTCTCAGGGCTGTCATTCTCTTTCTGAAACTATCACAATTACATTTCACATTTAGCATGCTTGGTCCAATAAGTGAACAGCAATGCTGACATAACACATCAGTCTGCAAACTTTTACCCTGCAGTAATTATAATCATTAGTTTGGGTAAGGGGGTGTGGGGGTAGGGGGGGGGGGAGTTGCCGTCAGCTAGTGCAAACATGCAGCTAGGTTTTTTGGTGTTGTTTTTTTTTTATGTTGGCTCCAAACCAATTGAAATCTTCATGTCAGTTGCACGTGCTCAAGGCTGACAATAGTGCTGTGGGGATTGGTCTGCATGCTAACTTGTCACTTTTCGTTATTTTCAATTTTTGTCCTTTGCCAATTCCAAAGTTTCCATGTCCTGGAATTTGGAGGCAGACAGACTACATAAATCAGATTTTCAATTTCGATTTCTTTTTTTTTTTAGATTTGTGAAGGTTCTTTGGATGTTTTTTTTCTCATGGGCTAGAGCTCCAAAGTTCACTACTATTGAAAGGTTTTGCGTATGTGACCAATTACTCATCATGAAGGTGTATGATGGTAGTAAAATGATTGATCATAGTAAGTATTTCACTGTACAATTCCAACATTGCCTACAAAATTAGTAGCTAGGTATAGATTCCGTAAACGGGAGGTTATGTCCTTTTAAAAGTATGTTAATGTTAGCACTACTCATTATTAAAAAAATTGATCAATCAACAACATGTAAATGCGTTTTTGTTGATGTGATGAAACTTATAATGGTTGGTTTCACATGAATATCTACCCGAGGCTCTTTAAAATTTTGAAGCTACACATTTAATGATTGCTGGATAATCAAATGCCTGGATAACCAATTTGTTGCATCATATTTGATTGATATGTTTGTTAAACTAGATGACTGGTTATTTCATTTGTCAGCCAGTTAAAAATACTAGCTCATCTTCATGTTCTGAGAGCATGTATAATTATGTTCTTACAAATTAAAGTAATGTGAAAATAGTAGATGCAAACAGGAGCAAAGTTGGAAGCACGTGGAACAAAGTTTTAAGGACCAGCTGTTAATATTTTGAGTTATCAACTTTGTTTCTCTTTTCATCTCTCCCCTCTCTCTCTCTCTCTCTCTCTCTCTCTCTCTCTCTCTCTCTCTCTCTCTCTCTCTCTCTCTCTCTCTCTCTCTCTCTCTCTCTCACTCTGTGACTCCTTTCTTTCCTTTACATTCCTGATGTCAAATACAGAACTTTCCTCCTCCTTCTATCTTAAAAGACCAACCAACCAACAAACAGAGAGAAAAAGACAAAACAACATGCCTGACCTTAATCAACTTTACCCCCCACCCCAACTTCCAACCCCAGTCCCCTCCCCTGACCATTCCAATAAACCCACCAATCAGTTCTTTTTTAGCACTGAGTCAACCATACTGGTTCCGGTGGGGGCTGGCGGTAAAGGGGAGGCCATTGTCAGAAAGAAGGAAGAGTGATGGGTCATTGACAAAGTGACAGGGGGACAGTGAGGGATAACTGGACAGCGAGCTCATCTTGCCACACACTACACACTGCTCTCTGCTATCTTGTCCATGGCACCAATTTCTGGTGGTGAGGGACAAAAGACGATAGGGGACGGGATGATGATATCTCTTGGGATAGTGTATGGGTTGGGAGGAGAGAAAGCTTTATTAGGAGAGAAATAACCTAGGGGGGGGGGGAAGAGGGGGAGATGAGAGAAGATGTAGGTAATCTAGAGATTGCACGATGATGACACGTTGTTAAAGCTGTCTCCTTGTTGAAAGACAACTGCTATGGGCATGCCTCTTTTCATCGAAGTAATGCATATTAATAGTAATAATAATACATGGAATTTATATAGCGCTATATCTTGCAAAAACCAAATCAAAGCACTTGCATTCGACATATACAACACACTAGGAATCAATAACAATGAACAGTTTTTAGCAAATTCGAATGTACACACACACGCAGGCGCACACGCACGCGCATACACAGGCGCAGTACCCACACATTTATAAAAGCTATACACTTTAGCAGGGTGAAGGGATATTCTGTTTATCACAAAGCTTGTTTTTTACAAACATACATTATGTGACTGGTGTATGAAAAACCTTGTTTCAAGTTTCCACCATCCACTATGAAAAGATTATGCTAGGAAAAAGCAAATATCATATTACAACATGCCAATATAAGTGTCTAGGTCACATTTTGTAAACAGAATGTTTTACGAACGCCATATGATAGCCCAAAACAGATGGAAGTAAGCAAGAAATGAATCACAAAATGGAAACAGGAGTAATAGGGAAGACTTAACAACAAAATGAAAATTGTATAAATCTTTGCAAGAGGAAAAAATAGATGCCTTCAAGATTAGTTATAAAGGTCAAAATGAAACCGAACTTAAATTTCATAAATACGGGTCAGCAACTAGGAAGAATAAAAGTGATCGGAAAGAAATAAAATTTTGAGAAATCAAAATTCATCACAGAATCTAGTGGGACTGCTGACATTATAAATGGTCCACAGAAGAACAAGATACTCTCAAGAAACACAGTTACGTGAGTCAGAAATGAAGACTTAACAAAAGAATACTTATAGATTCCTTACAATTAAAAAGCTGAGACAGAATTAAAGGTAAAGTTGACATAAAAAGACTAACAGGTTGGGACAGGAAAATACACACATTCATAGAAGAATCACGAAAAAAGGTAGAAAGGGGTGAGACGAGGAAAGACGATTTCTTATAACAAAAGCACTGTATGCAGACTGACATGCATTAACTAGAAATAGATTCTTGACCATGTGATAGTTAGAAAACATAATTATTGTCATCGAGACCTGGTCAGAAAGCACAGACAGAAAAACAGACAAACAAACAAACAGAAACAAAAAACAGACAGGTTCAGAGACTGTGACACAGAAAGAGACAGACAGACAGACAGAAGCAGCACCAGAGACACGTAAAGACAGATAGGAATGGGAGTAGGTCACGAGATGAACCGGGGCAGACTGGGAGGAGTGTGTGATAGGGAGAGATGGAGAGATGGAGAATTGTTCAGCTAATCACATGACTGGTCAGGAGAGGGGTCATTCACTTGGCCTCGACTGCCAGAATAAAATGGATAGCAGGGAGGAGGAGGAGGGACGTTTAGTGGATGACAAAGAAGGGAGGGGGGGGGGAGTGAGGAGTGGTTCCCAAACTGAGTCAGATGGAAAGCTGTTGTCGTTGCCCTACTCTCTCCAAAGACTTAGGGGCCAATGTGAAACCTGTCTGGCCTAAAACTTTCAAACACTGTTCTTATCATAGGGGTTTAGTGCTAAATACAGAACTCATACCGCGCTATTACAATATCCACTATTATTTTGCAAGTATCGCAAGAAACTAGAATTACTATCACAATAATATCATTTCTTAATTACCAGACAAAAAAAAGAGACTGAAACGTGTGTGTTCATAGACCATGGAAAATGGTGCACCCATGTAGAGACCACATTTCACACTGAAACAAGTCATTTTGAAAAAATGCAATGCATTGCAATAAAAGAAAAGCCCCTAAAAATAATTACACAAAAAACGCACAAAATAATACAACATGACACTCTACTTTCACAGTGTTCATTAGACGTATTTGAAACAAAGAGCAGTACTACAAAATCAGGAGGGAGGGTGGGAGGGGGGAGGGAGGGGCAGAATAGAGAGCAGAGAATGAGTAATAGGAGAGGGAATGGGGAGAAGTGTGACTGTGGATGCAGGCAGTGGATTGGTCCAGTAGGCTACTCAGTGGACTGGTCAAGTAGGGGCTTAGTACTGTCCAGGGATATTAGAAAGAGGACAAAGGAAAATGGAGACTGGCTGAGGAGACAGGGCAGTACACAAGCATTAATCCAAGCTAGAAATAAAAATGAGACTAGACAGGCACACAGACTGACAGACAGACAAACATTATGATCATGATCGTGATGATAGTAGTGATGATGGTAATGATGATAGGATCGTGATGATGATTGGTGTTATTGCCTGC
>CM060326.1:10233430-10240930 GCA_030674155.1 Stramonita haemastoma | reverse complement strand
AATTTTGCGTGCGTGCGCGCGCGCGCGCGAGCGTGTGTGTGTGTGTGTGTGTGTGTGGTGTGTGTGTGTGTGTGTGTGTGTGTGTGTGTGTGTGTGTGTGTATGTGTGTGTGTGTGTGTATGAACACGTGAGCAGACAGGCATATGTCTGTCCATTACTTTTTTTTATTTTCAGCTCTCAAAACACAAAATATAAACCTAAAAAAAGACACAGATCTACAATGTCCCTGAACAACCTATGCAGAGCATTAGCGTTTTCTTTAAGATCCTAACATACACTAACACTGTCTAAACCACACACAAAAAACTCACACACACAGAGATAACTGTACAAAAGCAGACCATAGAAATAAAGAAACAACAAAAGGGAAAAATGGCAAAGAATTCCATTTTATTGGAAAAGCAGTAAATTTCTCCACAGAAAGTGTCTAAAGCATAACCCAGAGGGCTGCCCTGACTCTTTAAGGTCAAATGCCTAACTGTACTGTCCGATGATGACAAATTGGTCTGGGACCAAACACAGAATATTGCTGGGGATAGGGATGAAGGAGGGGGTGGGGGGAGAGAGCAGGGGGAAAGGGGGGGATGGAGAGAATGAGGAAAGAATGAAGGGAAATGTCGAGGAGAGAGAAGAAGGGAGAGAGAGGAGGGAGAAGATAAGAGAGAGGAGAGAGGAGGGAGGAAGGGAAGAGAGGAGAGGGGGAGGGAGGGAGGAGGAGAGAGGGAGGAGGGGGAGGGAGGGGAGGGGAGAGGGGGGAGAGAGAGAGGGGAGGAGGGGGGGGAGGAGAGAGAGAGGAGAGAGAGAGAGAGAGAGAGAGGAGAGAGAGAGAGAGAGAGAGAGACAGACAGACAGACAGACAGACAGACAGACAGACAGACAGACAGACAGACAGACAGACAGACAGACAGACAGACAGAGAAAGAGAGAGAGAGGGGATGGGAGGGAAGGAGGATTGAGGAGAAAAAGAAAGATAAGGCAGGAGGGGAGGGAGACAGACAGACAGACAGACAAACAGACAAACAAACAGACAGAAACAGAATGACAGAAAACCAGCGATCTCCAGAGAGAGAGAGGGAGGACAGTGATCAAGGCTTTCTTTCACAGCAGTCTGTAAACTCATTCATTCATGTTCACTGACCTTTGGCTAAAACAAAATAAAAGAAACTAACTTTTCATTCGTCTATTTTGTGTGAAGAAAATAATGAATATATTGTACTCTCTGCATCTCTCTGTTTCTGTCTGTCTGTCCATCGATCTATTTATCTATCTGTCTTTCTGTCTCTCTGTCTATCTATCTATCTATCTATCTATCTATCTATCTATCTATCTATCTATCTATCTATCTATCTATCTATCTATCTATCTGACTGTCTGTCTGTCTGTCTGTCTATCTATCTGTCTGTCTGTCTGTCTGTCTGTCTGTCTGTCTGTCTATCTATCTATCTATCTATCTACCTATCTGTCTGTCGGTCTGTCTGTCCTGTCTGTCTGTCTGTCTATCTATCTATCTATCTATCTATCTATCTATCTATCTATCTATCTATCTATCTATGTATCTGACTAACTGTCTGTCTATCTATCTGACTACATATCTTTTTCTCTCTCATACACACCACGCTCTCTCTCTCTCTCTCTCTCTCTCTCTCTCTCTCTCTCTCTCTCTCTCTCTCTCTCTCTCTCTCTCTCTCTCTCTCTCTCCTCTTCCTATCTCTCTCTCTCTCTCTCCTTCTCTCTCTCTCTCTCTCTCTCTCTCCTCTCTCTCTCTCTCTCTCTCCTCTCTCTCTCTCTCTCTCTCTCTCTCTCTCTCTGTTCCTTTCACACATACACACACGCACACATACACACACAATATACACCCACACACATAAAGACACCCACAAACACGTACGCGCGCACACACACACACATACATACATACACATACACACACACGCGCGCGCAAACACCGGTCTGAACGGATAACAGAACTTACAAAACTGCATGTGCACAGGGACTTGATGTAAAAAGGTACATAAGTGCTTATTCCATTATCCTCGAAATAAAAGAATTAAATAATTGAAAAACAACACACACACACACACACACACACACACACACACACACACACACTTGCACACACACGCACACCCACATGCACGCACACCCACCCACACACACACACACACACACACACACACACACACACACACACACACACACACACACACACACACACACAGACTCACAGACACAGACACACACGGACGGACACACACACACACACACACACACACACACACACACACACACACACACACACACACACACACACACCACACACACACACACACACACACACACACAAAGGCATAACACATTCACACAACTCCTTATTTTTTACTACTACTAGCTGCTGCTGCTTCTGCTACTACTTCTACTACTGCTGCTGCTGTAACTGCTACTACTACTACTGCTGCTGCTGCTGCTACTGCTACTACTTCTACTGCTGCTGCTGCTGCTACTGCTACTGCTACTACAGCTATTGCTATTGCTGCTATTGCTGCTGTTGCTGCTGCTGCTGCTGCTGCTGCTGCTACTGCTGCTCCTGCAGCTGTTGCCACTGCTGCTACTGCTGCTATTGCCACTACTACTGCTGCTGCTGCTGCTTCTGCTGCTGCTGGTACTGCTGGTACTGCTGCTACTGCAGCTGCTACTACTACTACTACTACTACTACTACTACTACTACTACTACTACTACTAACTACTACTACTACTACTACTACTGCCGGTTCTGCTACTACCGCTATTGCCATTGCTGGTGCTGCTGCTGCTGCTGCTGCTCTTAATCTATTGTATGAACTCTGGTAGTCGCCATCTATCTTTATCCTTCTCTCCTCTGAATTTGCATAATGACCTCTAACATCTGACTGTGGTCCATCCGGTTTGTTCATCTGCCCATTACCCTGAAAAGTGAGAAGAAAAATGAGACAATGAGAAATTAATAAAAAAGGGACAGTAAAATACGCTTACCTGATTGGTTATATGTGTACATTTGTCAAATCAGTATTTTAGGACAATTTACAGACATAGGAACAAATGAAAATACAAATAAAAGTATAAAACAAATACCGAAAAAGTGAAGCATCAAGGATCTACTTGACAAAAAAATAAAGCAACATAAAAGAAAGAAAGACAGAAAGACAGACATACAGACAGACAGAAAGACAGACAGACAGACAGACAGACAGACAGACAGACAGACAGACAGACAGACAGACAAAAGGAAAGAAAGAAAGAAAGAAAGAGAGAGAGGGGTTAGGGAGAAAAATAAAGAGAGAAAGAGAAAGGGAGAAAAAAGGAGAATGGTAGAGAGAGACAGACAGACAGAGAAGCAGAGACAGAGACAGAGAGACAGAGAGAAAGAAAGAGACAGAGACAGAGAGATAGAGAAAAGGAGGGAGAAGAGAGAGACAGAGACAGAGACAGAGAGACACAGAGAGAGAGACAGAGACAGACAGACAGACTGACAGAGAGAGATGGGGAAAAAATACAAGTAGCAAACTCGCGACCATAACTATTGGAACCTGCAGATCACGCTACGAACAAATAATTTACTCTGAAAGTATGTAAAAACGTTGAAAGTACTTTAAGAAGATTGGGAAAAGTTTGTCCTGGGAATTTTTCAGCTTGTAGCAGCGGTGTCAACGGATTTCAGCCCCGAATCTCAAGGATTTAGCACAAAAAACGCGAGGGTGATAAAGAAAAGAGAAGAGTAGAGTAGAGGAGAGGAGAGAGAGAGGAGAGAGAGAGAGAGAGAGAGAGAGAGAGAGAGAGAGAGAGAGAGAGAGAGAGAGAGAGAGAGAGAGAGAGAGAGAGAGAGAGAGAGAGAGAGAGAGAGAGAGAGAGAGAGAGACAGACAGACAGACAGACAGACAGACAGACAGACAGACAGACAGAACATGACAGACATACAGACCAGACAGAACCGACAGACAGACAGACAGAGTGAGAGTTAGAGGGTGAGAGGAGGGGTACAGAGAACCAGAGAAAGGGATACAATTTCTTTAATACTCAAATATGGGGGGAAAAAAAAAAAAAAAGAAAATAACAGACAACATAGATAGAAAGATAAACATATATATTAATAGATAGCAGATAGCTATGAAAGATATATAGATAGATAGTATCGAAAAATAGATAGATAGAATAGACTAATAGATAATAGAAAAGACTAATAGATAGATAAGATAGATAGCTACTGATAGATTAGAATAAGAAATAGAAGATAGATAGATATAGTATATGATAGATAGATAGATAGGGGTCACGCACACACGATCTCATCGTATAGAACGCAAAGAACGCATAGCTCTCCAATGCACTGTCACATCTGATAAGCAAGAACGCAAGCACCCTCTCCATACCGCCCTCACTGAACGCTCCCCCCGCCCCGCCCGACCTCCCTGCCTACGCCCTAAAGCAACACCGACATCCCGACCGACCCCCCCCTCCCTCCATAACGACACTCACGCAACGAACGCCTAACGCACGCCCGTCTACTCACTGCACTGCCTACGAACGCTCGCAACTAACGCCAAGCACGCACAACGACTCGCAAGGCACGCACGCACGCTCGCACTCACTCAAGCACTCACCCTCCCCCACCCCCAACCCTCCCTCCCGCCCTCCCGCCCGCCCCCCGTTCCTGCCTCCCTGCCCAGCCTTGTCGTCCTGCAGGTCCGGCAGCCCTCCCACCGTACCTCGCCCCCCGCGAATATATTGGGGCCTCCCGTTAACCTGTCCCTCCACCCCGCCGACCCTACCGGTGCACATTCATCGCAACCGCTGCCCCCACGCCCTACAGCTGTCCATAAAAATCACTAGAACCCGCAGCCCCCGCAGATCCGGCAATAACACACCCACCATCTACCGACCTCCAAAATGTAGTGTAAAAAAACAGAAATCCACCACCCACAACCCTCCCGGCCCCCCCCACCCCGCCTAGACCCCCCCAATGGCCCCCCAGACAGCAAATGTTCGTGCCTCCACCCCCGCGGGACTCCCGCACCACCCATGTGCCTCCCGCCAGCCCCCCCCAATGTTCCTTCCATTGTCTGTCATCGGATCCCCCTCCCCCGCCCGGCCTTGACACTATAGTGGGATGCAGTCCCTACATCCCCAACCCGCACCACCCCCGCCCCGAACCTTGCCACAACATCCAATAAATTATACCCATACAATGTACCACCGTTTACGACCTCAGCATGTGTAAAAAAGAAAAAAACAACGTCCCAAAACAACAATATACCACAAACCCAAGGACACCATGTACAACAGTGCAGTCCACATGCAGATTAGCCCACAGCGACGTACTGCCCGTGGCGCAAATTCACGAACCCGCCTGTTAAAAACACAAAATATAAGAAGTCTGATTAAACATATATGGACCACTAAAAACCAGCCCTAGAACAAAAAAAAAGCCGATCCCAGCACAGAAAGATAACATAATTTGAATCTTAAATTAAATATTAAGATAATCTCCTCCTCACGAAAACAAGATCCATCCATCATTATGACACCCTCTGATAGTTTAATATGGATTTATTATTTTAAAAACCACCTGACCATATCTCTACCATAGAAAACCCTCTTTACCAATTGTTTCCTCATAACAGAAAATAGTATCATAAGACCTAGTTTTAAGATACAGATGAACTAACCACCCAACAACAACTTTAACCTTATTGTATTCTAAATATTCCAACGACTATCCAAGGTATTTACCAATGACCAACAGTAACACAGATGGTAAACCTCCTGTCCTCTAAGGTCAAAATCCATCTGGCCATTCCAAAAAAGACAAAATCGGGGACAGCGACAGTGCCATGCAGCGAAAAATGAATTTCGGGGAGTAAGTAGAGTGGAACGAAAGATGGAGTAAAAAAAATAAAAATATATTATCGTCGTGTATGATGAACATCTAGGATCAAAATTGACAAGATGACAGACAGTGGAAAGAGACAGAAGGAGAGAGAGAGTGTGACCAAAGGAGGACAGAGACAGATTGTGGGTTTGTGAGTGAGACAGATAGAAGGCAAGTACGAAACGATATGACAACCAAATCCAATAGAAAACAGTGGAAAATTGTAGAGCAGACCTAGGTAATTTTTAGAAAGAGTAAAGTGAAGAAAAGTATTGTAGTTCAGTTGTGGTTCTCTTACAAACCATGACACGACTACTTATGTTTAGGAGGCCAAGAACTCTATCTCCTCTCTACCCCCTCACATCCATCACTCCACTCTCTCCTCGCCCCTCTCCTCGTCTCTCACTCGGCTCCGCCTTCACTTCCTCTCCCTCGATCGGTGTCTCCCTCTCGTCTCTCACTCTCACTCTCCTCACCACCGCTCTCTCCCCCTCTTCCTCCCACTCTCACCTCTCCCCTCTCTCCTCTCCCATCTCGCCGTCCGTCCGCTCTCACAGCTCTCTTCTCCACCTTCCTCATATCTCTCCCTCCTTCTCGCTCTCTCTCTCGTCGACTCTCCACCCCCCGTACGCCCTCTCGACCGACTCCCCCTCATCCCCTCTGCTCTCTCTCTCTCACTCGTCTCTTCTCTCTCTCTCGCAATCCTCTCCCTCCTACCTCCTCCCTCTCAACATCATCTCCCTCTCCCTACGTACGTGCTTTGCACTTCTATTCTTAAAACCTCCCGTCTCCTTTTTTCCCAAATCATCCTCCCTCTTGCTACTCTCTTGTACCCGCGCTCACTTTGATCTCGCGAAGATCTTTTCACCTCTTTTTACACTCTCGCCCACTCGCCTCGCCGTTCCTCTCCATCACTGTTCTCGCGCCTCGACCAGCATTCATCAAGTGTCCTCCTCCTACCCTGCACTCCACTCCCGCCCGTCCCCCGCTACCGAGTTCAGCCTCTCCCCCGCCTCTGGACCCCCCTCCCTCCCTCCATCCCTGCCTGCCCTCCCTTCCCCCTCCAACACCCCTCCACCCCCTCTTCTTCCCGCATATCTCCCACACCTCTCGCCTCACGAATTCACCCTTTCTCCTCCCCCCCCACCGTTTCTTCAACCTTTCACCCCAATCAATCAGTACTTCACCTCTTCCCACTCACACTTCTCTCCCCATGCTCGACTCCTCCCCCATCTCACTCTTCCGCCACCTCGACCCCGGCTCCTCCCCACCGCCAGCCCTGCGCCTTCCCCCCCCCACCGCCCGTTCGCCCCTCCACCTCACGCCGCCCCGTGAAGCCGTGTCGCCTCGCCCTCCCCTCCATCTCCCATACTCGAGCCGCCCCGGCCTCCTCAACCCCCCAACCACCTCCGCCCCCCCCGCACCTCCCCTCTCTCTCTCTCTCTCCTCTCTCTCTCTCTCTCTCTCTCTCTCTCTCTTTCAGCCACTGTTCCCCAGGGTTGAAACACCAAGGCACTATGAATACAAATGTGTTTCTTTTTTTTTTAATCCTCTTTACATCTAAACTGGTACCAAAGTTTACTCACAATCTTTTCGA
>CM060326.1:10205930-10228430 GCA_030674155.1 Stramonita haemastoma | reverse complement strand
GCAACGAAACCGATGACTCATACCGGTACAGACGATGACGACGACGAGAACAATTAGTTTGGGTGACACTCTTCTGTGTGGGTCAATGCATCTTCTGTGTGCTTTCCTCATTCTTTCCGAATTCCCTGCAAACATCACTTCCCTATCAGTGAGGAGACTGAGGGTGGTCACACAGAACAGTAGGTGACAGACAGACTGAGAGAAGAATGAATGGGTAGAGACAGGAATGGGATGGAGAGAATATAGGAGGAGAGAGAGGGAGAGAGAGGGACGGGGAGGAGGGGAAAGAGAGAGGAGGGAAGGGGGGTGAGAGAGAGAGAGAGAGAGAGAGAGAGAGAGAGAGAGGAGAGAGAGAGAGAGAGAGAGAGAGAGAGAGAGAGAGAGAGAGAGAGAGAGGAGAGAGAGAGAGAGAGAGAGAGAGACTATACCCAGATCCAGAATTGTTTCAGTTTACCCATCAGTAAACAGAATGGAAATCACAATGCAGCCCGTTTTTATTAAACGTCTCTCTGCCTCTGTCTGTCTATCTGTGTCTGTGTGTCTGTGTGACTGTGTGTCTGTCTGGCTGGCTGGCTAGCTATCTGTCTGGCTGGCTGCTGGCTCTCCTTCTCTCTCTCTCTGTCTCTGTCTCTGTCTCTCTCCTCTCTCCTTCTCTCTCTCTCTCTCTCTCCCTCTCCTCTCTCTTCTCTCTCTCCTCTTTTCTCTCTCTCTCTCCTCTCTCTCTCTCTCTCCTCTCTCTCTCTCCTCTACTCTCTCTCTCTCTCCTTCCTCTCTCTCTCTCTCTCTCTCCTTGCCTCTCTCTCTCTTAATCGTTTTCAATATGCACACCCAAAGTTCCAGCCAACTGAAGCACACGGAAACTTCATTTACGAGGATATACAGTCAATCTTGGCAGTTCTTCAGCCTTCAAGCTTTTCCTTTAACGTGTAATGTAGCAAAGTCAGAAAAGAACAGAAAAGAAAACAAAAAGAAAGCAGTGGGGAGATAGTTAAAACGCCACTACAGTGGGAGACAGTTACAACCCCAATAGGCCCACAGCAGACTCCGTAATTCCCCATAAGCTGGCTGTTTCAGACACGGAATCCACAGACCACTCCATCTTCCTTCACTGACCTGCAGTGCTGGTGAAGTCGCTTCACTGAATCAGACTGAAGGAGACTGATACTTGATGCAGTACAAAGTCTGAAAGTGAGAGTGAAATGGTGAAAATAGTACGCAAGCTTTGATACAAACGCACGGACTCGTATACAAGATTTAGACATGACTCTGGGGTACCAAAGAAGTAGGAGATGGGAACAAACAGATAGAGTCAAGAAGTCATATACGTTGACCTAGGTTTTCCTTTATTGTATCTCTACAGGGTTTTTTTGACCAGATCTTCATAGATTTTGCCTTCAGCTAATCAAATGTAGTCTGTAAATAATTGTGTGTATATATTTATGGGGACTGGATAGCCCAGTGGTCAGAGCGCTAGCTTCCCCTCATCCAAGGTTAAGCAGCGTCGAGCGTGGTTGCCAATTGGATAGGTGACCGTTTTCGCGCCTTGGCTACAGTACAGTCCCCCCAGTTCACCCAGCTGTAAATGGGTACCTGCCTTCTTTAGGGTCAAGGAAGGTAAAGCAGCGAGGGAGAGGAGATGGGCGCCGCCCTCAACATACTGGTCCCTAGAGAAGTTGAGGTCTCTGGCTCCTCGCTCCCCTATGATCACACAGGTTATGGGACACCTTTACCTTTTTTTTGCCTTACCTTTATATATATGTATGTATATATATATATATATATATATATATATATATAATGTTATATTATATACATATATATTTATGTACATATATATATACATACATATTATACATCTACTGGTAGGACCACAGATCCCATAAGGTTTATTTTGGGGTTGGGTTGGGTTTTTTTTTCCAACAAGTTGTGTTGCAAGAGATGATCAGGAAATCTGGGCTACAGGAACAAACCCCTTCTAGTTGTTGTAATAAGATTGAAGCTAGCGTGATTTGGTAATGTCGCACGTCAAAACTATCTTTCCAATTCTATTTTGCAGAGGATACTGAATGGATGAAGACGCAGGGGGGAAGACAGATGAAGAACTGGATGCAGCACATCAAAGACTGGACCAGCCTTGACATGGCTGTTCTGCTGCGAAAGGCTGAAGACAGACCAGCCTGGAGAAGATTTTTCACCAACATGTACCGCATGTCCCTCCAATAGGCCATTTAAGTCATGAGATAAATGTTGATGAGATCAGCTACGTAATGTCATAATGCTGGTGGGTTGGTGGTCTAGAGGTAACGCACCTGTCTAGAAAGCAAAAAAAAAAAGTCCGGGTCGGAGTGTGCGGTGGTTTGAATCCCGTTTGGGCCAAAAACTTTTCCCCCATCCATTAGATCGTGAGTGGTGGTCTGGATGCTAGTCTTTTGGGTGAGATGATAAACCGAGGTGTCGTCCGTTACACATCATTATTTAGCGCACGTGAAAGAAGCCACGGCAACTAGAGGGTTGTCCCTGGCAAAATTTTGTAGAAAAAAAGCCTCATTGTAAGAAAACAATTACAGTTGCAGACTGGAAAAAGGAAAAAATGGGTGGCGCTGTACTTGTAGCGATGTGCTGTCCACGGGTAGAGCAGTCCGAATTTCACGCAGAGAAATCTACTGTGACATAAAGTGGTATACATAAATAAATAAATAAATAAATAAATAAATAAATAAATAAATAATTCATACTCCTGATTGAAAAACACAAGAGAAAGCGAATGGCCTACAGAAAGCAGTAATTATGAGAAATAGAAAAAAAACTGTGGGATTAAAGTTTGGGATGTGGGGAGGGAGTGGATGGAAGACTGATAGAAAACATTCACTGACCAGTGACTCAGATCACAACTGGCTGCTTGACCTGCTTTTATCTTGGGTCATCTGTCCTTAATATCCCCCCCCCCCCCTTCTTTTCCCATTCCCTGCAGAAATCAGTTCTCAATCAGAGGGTAGTAGGAGACAGTACAACCTGACAACAGCAGACTTCGCATCTTCCTCACATTAAGCTGGCTGTCTCAGACATGGAATCAACAGATACCTCCATCTTCCTTCACTGACATGATGAAGACTGATGGTGAAGTCATTTCACTGGGAAAGACTGGTGAAGACAGTGGACTATGATGTACTTCGGGGTAGGCATCCGTCAGTCTTGAAAGACTATGGATTTGTGCTTTAGAATCTAGACCACGAAGTCTGGGTAAGTAAGTATGGAGGGCAAGCTGTTATCCATGCATTAGACTCCCCTCACTCCCCTCCCCCCTCTCCATGTCGCTGGAATGGTCGATTGGAAAGGCAATCACCGATACGAATGGTTCCAGAATGCCGCCAGAACGTTACCATCATTATAGACCTACAGCCTTGAACAGCCCAGGGGATTCCAACTCTCCGAGTTTTCCTCATGGATGGTGTCTAAACACGACACCTATGTGCATGCTGTTGTTGTTTTTGTTTTTTGGGTTTTTTTGTCATCCGCTCCTACCGGCACTCAAATGCCTGCTCCTCCAAAATGTGGAACGGATTTTTAATGTGTGCGCAAGATGATCTCCCTGCATTTGTACATGGGGCCTCGGACTATCGCCTCCTCTGAATGTACTTGGTGCACTCGAAAAAGAAGAGAATGAAAAATGCCTAGCTTTGGTGCAAAGTCATGGAGTCGCTAACTGGATTCTAAGAGAAAGTTGTTTGTGATGGTGACTGAGGAAGGAGTCACAAGTCACTAAAAAAATATTTTAAAAAATCTCCAGTTTTTCTGAAATTAATAAACAGTTACAAAGTCATACAGCTGCATGTTGTACTAATTACTGACGGGGGAGGTAGGGGGAGGAAGGCGGGCTTTATATGTCTGACTGTCTGTTCTTTCCTCTTCCTCACCATTTTTTTCATCCATACGTTCCCCACATCAAAGTATGTGGAAGTGTCCCCCCAAACCAGGCGATCGGAGTGAAGGGGACAAGAACAGTGATTATTTTCATCCGATCCCTGTGCTGACAATGATCATGACTATACCTCTTGTGACAGACTAATCCAGGCTCTGCCAGTACCGGAGAAATAAACGACGAAATGATCGCCTTGGTTATAATATTTCCTATTGTGAAACGTCTGTACTTACCTCTCCCCGTTCTATTCCACCGTTCTCTGTCGCTGTCTGTCTATGTCTGTCTGTCTGTCTGTCTGCCTCTGTCGCTGTCTGTCTCTCTGTCTCTGTCTCTGTCTCTGTCTTGTCTTCTCTCTCTCTCTCTCTCTCTCTCTCTCCTCTCTCTCTCTCTCTCTCTCTCTCTCTCCTCTCTCTCTCTCTCTCTCTCTCTCTCTCTCTTTTTGTTTGTTTTTTTCTTTGTGTGCGTACGGGTTTATATAATTATATATATTTTTAAAATTTTGTTAGAAAGATGGCTTCATGAAATAAGCAAATTTATTGCTTACTTAATGTACCATCTGGAAATAAAATTTTGATTTGATTCTCTCTCTCTCTCTCTCTCTCTCTCTCTCCTCTCTCTCTCTCTCTCTCTCTCTCTCTCTCTCTCTCTTCTCTCTCTCTCTCTCTCTCTCTCTCTCTCTCTCTCTCTCTCTGTCTGTCTGTCTGTCTGTCTGTCTGTCTGTCTGTCTCTCTCTCTCTTGTCTCTGTCTCTGTCTCTCTCTCTTCTCTCCTCTCTCTCTCTCTCTCTCTCTCTCTCTCTCTCTCTCTCTCTCTCTCTCTCCCCTGACCATTCCTGACCTGAATAAGAAAACGGACACAAACACACATACACATCGTTTCTTGGGAGAAAACCGAAGACGTCGAAAACAGTGATTATTTTCTTTTCGTCTGTATGGAATGAATGTACTGTTCTGACATCCTAAGCTGGAAAGTGATGGTGCTGGAAAGAGAAAAAAACGGGGAAAATAACTATTCTGCTAGTTCCCTGATACTTCTACTTTCAAAACAGCAGTACAGGGAGGGAGGGTGGGGGAGGTAGACTAGCTATTCACCCACACAGTCTTCAACAACTCTTAGCTAGCATAACTGTCAGTTTCCTCCACTTTCAGCAACTCTCAGCTGTTATCCATTCCATCCCATCCCAGCCCAGCTGGTGCTAATTATAGCAGGTACTGACCACACTGTGACTTGTAAAAGGAAGGGGAGTGATAAGTTTATCAGTGGGCCCTGGACCCTTGACTGAGTTATGTTACATTTGTGTGCTGTGTTAGCAATAAACGCATTATACAAGAGTAAGAGTTGGCAGACCCTGTAGTAACAGGAAAATACACAACAACAATACACCAGGAGAGCCGTTTTGTCCAAACTAAACACACAACAGTTCACACAAGGTCTTTCGTCTACCTTGTTAGACTTTCACTGATGTAAATTCCTTAAGTTCCGAATGAAGGCTACCCTCCAACCTGCTCATGTCATTGTAATTGTATACTCTAATGTATTGTTCACCACTTTAAGTCACGGCAGATTTCTCTGAGTGAAATTTGGGCTTCTCTCGCCAGGAGAGCGCGTCGCAAAAAGAGCAGCGCCATCCATTGTTGTTTTTTTCTTTCCTGTCTGCACATGTATTTGGTTTCCTATTAGAGGGTTATTTTTTAAATAGCACCCAGACCACATATCATGCTTTAGTGGATGGGGCAAAAGTTTCGGACACAAACGGGGTCCGAAACCACCATACACTTGAAAACCGGACTTTTCGATTTCTAGGCAGGTGCGTTACGATACCTCTGGACCACCGACCCATAAAATATCAAAATCACCTTGATATTCAGAACTTGAAGATGGTCAAACTTTTGCGATAAAGTGGTGGGGACAGCTCTGAAAGATGTGCTATGTTTTTTGTTGGTCTCTTACTACATTCGATTTCAACCTGTGGGTTTTTTAACTACACAGTTGCCTAAAACACCACAGCACAGAGCACATATAAAGTAGAAGCAAACAGGAAAGTTTACAACTTTAACTTATTTCTTGTTATGTGTGGTACGTATAACAGACGAGATTGAGCTTTTAAAAAAAAAAAAAAAAAAACTATACAGACAAACTGCAAGAAGCAAAAAGTACACATTTCATATGTCTGGGTTTGTTGTTGTTTTTGTTGTTGTTGTTTTTTGTTGTTGTTGTTGTACGTTACCCAGCTTAACACTCTGTGGTCTGGGGGTCACCCAGAATGTCGCACTCTGACTCACTCATCCCCACCTGGGAATCACTGTGAGATTGAAATTGCACACAGAATAAGAGGTTTGCGTGTATGACTGTTTTCAAGTACCAAACCATACAGGCAGCTTTTCCAACTTCAGAGGATTGCCCTGGGTTTGATATCAATGAAGGATGAGGTGCCGTAAGATTAGTTCTGGCATTTCTTTACGTTATCGTCAAAATTAGTTTAAAAGCAAAGTTTTTTCTCACATGACCAGACCAAGTTATCAAAAACAAGTTTTGTTTCTTCCTCAGTGTTCTATCAGACTTACCTGAAGCTGTATCTAAATGCTTCAATTCTGTTTGGAGACAAAAGAGATTTTCGTACTTCTTGTAAAGTCTAGAACCAGACCCACACTCAAATCCCAGAATTTCTTCTAAGTTTTTTCAGACTTATACCAAAATCTGCCCCCAAATTTAGTTTCTTCCACAGAGAATCAGCAAAAAATCTAGTAACCTGTTGTACCGCCGCCATAATCAATAAAAAGAAAGCACCAAGGAACAGGGAAACCAGATTTATGTCCCTTTCTCTCTTCTATGCAATAGTCTAAATCTTCATCATGGACGGTTTCAAAAAATTAATGATGTCCTTATCTAACCCTTTTCTTGTCAAAACTTGGCCTTTATCTTCCCTTTTCTCTTTTATAGATTTGTTGGGGTCTTTTGTTTGGTAATGTTTGGGGTTTTGTGGATTTGTATTTGAATGGTAGGGGCTGGGTAGAGTATTATTTTGGCTTTTTAGTGTGTGTGTGTGTGTGTGTGTGTGCGTGTGTGGTGTGTGTGCGTGTGTGTGTGTGTGTGTGTGTGTGTGTGTGTGTGTGTGTGTGTGTGTGTGTGTGTGTGTGTGTGTGTGTGTGTGTGTGTGTAAATCATCATGTATTGAATAGGAAGCAAACTAGTAAGAAGTAGATTCTTGAAAAAAGTGCTCTCTCTCTCTCTCTCTTCTCTCTCTCTCTCTCTCTCTCTCTCTCTCTCTCTCTCTCTCTCTCTCTCTCTCTCTCTCTCTCTCTCTCTCTCTCTCTCTCTCCTCTCACACCCCTCCCTCCCCAAGAATTCAGAAAAAAATGTATTGCCAAAAACAGTTATTATTTTCTTAGCTGGTCTGTGTGGAAATCTCTAGGATTCTGACAGACTAAGCCAGACAGCGGTGATGGCAGAGAAATAAAGGAGAAAATGACTACTGTACTCTGCCTGGTCTGCGACTCTCCCTTCAAAACAGCAGTACTGCTGGATAGGAGGTAGCATCGTTAGTCACTGTACGGAAACTTCTACAAAACTTACAATTAAGGAGAAGGGGTAAAAACATAGAGTACAAAAAAAAGAAAACACAAAGACAAAAGCAATCATGTTATATTCTAAACAAAATATGAATAGAACTTCCAGTCAATCAGTCCTAACTGACTGACCGTTTACCTGGCGTGTAAACAGAGAAGTGCTTAGCAGATAGAGATATAAGGGGATAAATGGCAAAATTCATTTAAAATCTTCTGTCCTCAGAGTTTAATATGTACTACGCTTGACATGTAACACCATTACCATCAAGTGCAGATAAAATATGAAAGCATGAGCAACAAAAAATGTTTTGCTTTCAAAAAGGCGGACTTTTCTCTATGAAACTAGTTAGACAGAGAGTGAACAATAATTGCTGCAAAATAGACAAGGAATGATAAGCAGACAAAAAGTGTCTGCATTTTTGTAGAATCCTCTCTTCTCCCTGGCTGTTTTACTTTCTCTGTCCCTTAGGAGGTCGGTACCCATTTATAGCTGGAATAAGTGGGGGACAGTACTGAAGCCAAGGTGCGCAAACAGTCACCCATCCAATTGGTAACCACGCTCGATGCTGCTTAACATTGGCTGGGAGAAACAGTGCTCTGGGATATCCTGTCCCCAGTGTGACAGGCAGCGATGCTCCAACTTCAAATGAATATTCTCTCTTCAAGGAGAAAGCATATTGTTATGCTAAAATATTGTCATGGATGAAGACAATCAGAACGCAGTATTTCAAAATATAACAATATTTGTAATGTAAGCATAAGAAAATCACTTACACCAATAAAGCTGACTAAGCCTTTGACTTGCTCCAAGGCCTAAAATTCAATCCTACCTTGGCACTAGTGCTGCCTTGAGTAGAGTGGTCAGAACACTGCGCTCGCAATTTGACGACCCGGGTTCGATTTCCATTCGTGGGGATTTTCCCCTGAAGTTACCATCAGTGTTGACTCCACTCTTCTCAAAAGTCCTTTGGATAAGACTATAAACCGAGGCCTCGTGTGCGAACGCATGCAGAACAGCTTGCGCACACGTTAAATCCTGTTTTGCTTTTCGTAAGAATAGGCCAGTGTATGCCGGTGGGAACAGATGACAAGATTTACAAAACTGCATACACACGAGGACAGGATATAGAAAAGCACATGAGTGCTTATTCCATTATCCTCGATATAAAAGAATAAAGTAAGAAGAAAAAGAAAAGTGTTGGCACACGGGTTTTTTCACACAAATTTTTTATTCTGATCTTCAGATAAGAATTTAACAAAAAATGTGACAGAAACTGTTATTATAAATTGCACTGGAAATAGTGCTAGCACTGGCTAAAGAATAAAAACATGACAAATAATGTCTACCCCCACAACTGACATTAAAGCAAACTGTGTTTATTTCTTACCTTATCTTTTCGCTATTGCAATAGAGTAGCTTGTCAAAAGCCTGCCATCATTTAAGATGGATGAAGAAAATATTTGCTGAGTTTGAAATTCATATTATGTTCTTTCTTAGAATCCCAAGTCCCTTTTTCAGTCTGAAGAGAAGAAGAGAGAGAGAGAGGAGAGAGAGAGAGGAGAGGAGAGAGAGGAGAGAGAAGAGAGAGGAGAGAGAGGAGGAGAGGAGAGGAGAGGAGAAGAGAGAGAAGGAGGAGAGAAGAGAGGAGAGAGAGAGAGAGAGAGAGAGAGAGAGAGAAAGAGAGTAGAGACCGAGACAGACAGACAGACAGACAGACAGACAGACAGACAGACAGAGACAAAGAGAGACAGAGAGAGGAGAGGGGGGGGAGGCAGATAGAGACACTGAGAGACAGAGTCAAGCAGACATATAAGTTATTGAACTGTGACCAAATTAATCATAAACCATAAAATAAGAGGTAACCTTTTTTTCCTCTGGGTTTTTTTCCCTGCTATGACTTTTATCTTCATCCCAAGAGACAAGTCCAGATATGACCCTTCCTCTCTCTTACACCGCCTCATGCTTGACCCACCTGTACCTATCAATCCTTCTCCCTCTGCCCTCTCCCCGAACGCCTATGCTGTGTACACACACCTATCAGGGGAAAAACTACCAGATTTTACAGGTATGATGCCAATGCAGACACATGCTACTAGAGAGACAGATGCATACTGAAACCAGTATTGACATTGTGCTGTAAAGGATCACCAGAAGTCACATTAAATTGATATTGTGGCATGATCAAAGAAGGCTACATTCATGAGTATTGTATCTAATTTTTGTAAAGTAATCTCGATGAATTGTAATGCATAAGATTATGTTAATAATAGATAGGATGGGTAAAATAATAATCAATTAAATTCCAACAATAGAAATGTCAAACAAAGTATGCATCTTAGATAGTTAAATTGCTGGTGAATTAATTGCCAAAACAAGAAGATCATTTGTTTCTTTTATGTATTGTGTATACAGGGATGAAGAGTCTTAAATTGTATTAAATATGGAATTGTTAATGTAAAGAGTCCTCAACTTAGCATTAACAAACTACATTAAATTTGTTTGTGCCAACTCACATGGAATAAAACACTTGAATGTAACAGAATTCCATAATGAACCATGATAACAGGGGTTACTATTTTATAGCCATTGCTCTACATACTGTATAACTCGTCTCACCAGAGACAGGCCAGGATCTGACCTTCCTCTTCCTTACCACACTGTCCGTATCACCTGCTCCCTACTCCCTCTGACCCACTGCTGCTGAACACCTATCAAGTCTCCATCCCTTCTCTCTGTCGTCTGCTCCTTCCCTGCTCTCTGACCTCTGCTGTTCCTCCTCAGAACCTCTGTCATTGCATGTGTGTCTACATGCCGTGTCTTACAAGTTCTGTGCTAGAAGTGTCCTAAGAGAAAGAAAGTACTGACAGGGAAAGGTAAGAGTATGGTAGGTAAGGTGAAAAAACAAGAATAGTGTTAACAAGGTGACGAATAGTGAGAAAAGATAATACAAACCTTCTGGATTAGTGTTAACTTATCCAAAGCAAAGGTAATATTGCGATGTTCAAAGGCAACAGTTCTAGGTTGTCCAATGTGTGAGAGATTTGTTGATGCACAGGATTCAATTAAGATGATGAAATTGTGACATGAATAGTAACAAACTGTTCAGTTATTTATAGCAGGACTTAGTTGGTTTTTTTTATGTATGTTGTCCGGATGAAAAAAACAGCATGCAAGATAGCCAATTTAATGTGGTTGCATTGCTCACTAATGCTATGGTGGGGCAATCCATTATAACACGTGAACTTAACCACCCAATCAACATGAAAAGAGCAATATTTTATCTTGCTCACATTTGCGTGATTGTTCAAAGACAGCCACGACCCTCTTCTCACCCTGTCCGTACTGACCCCTCTGCTCTCCCCTGTCTGAACCTTCAATCTCATCCTTCTTCTGTCGCTGCTTCTCCTGTCTCTAAGTCTGTCTCAGACAGCTGAGTGTGAACGGTGCTTCAACACACTCCTGCCTGAAGGTTCCTGAAGAGAAATACAGGAAGAAATGGGTAAAGAAGTATGATGAGTGTGTAGAGGATTGAAACAAACAAGTATACTGATGGTTAAATAGACAGGATGACCACGTAGATGAAGAAAGGATAACAATAAGAATCAGTATTTGAGATTGATGCAGTAAATTTGGATCATCAAGAGACAGCAGTAAAATATTGCGATGGTTTAAATGCAAAACACTGTTCATTAGGTTGTATGTCCAAAATTGTATGAGTGTACTGTATGATTGCACACATAGATTTACAATATAGGATGATGAAAAGATTTATTCTGACAATGGAATAGTACAACAAACTTAGTTTTGCAGTCTTTTCTTGTGATGGACCCAGAAACTTAAACTATGTTATGCTCTTTCTGTATGGTGGTACCTGGATGAAATCAACATTTGTAAAGTATAGAAACATTTTTAATGTAGGCCTTGGAACTTTGCTTACACCACTGACAATGCCTATGGTCTGACCCAGACTTCACATGTGATAACACACTGAACTGTCACCCCAGTCAATAATTAACTATGAAACAGGAGGTATCTATTTTGCCCTTTGGCCTACATTCTGCAGTGACTCCATCTTCCTCACAAGAGACAGGCCAGCATCTGACCCCTCCTCTTCCTTCACCCCCTGTCCCTCTATCACCTGACTCCCTACTGCCCTCTGACCCCACTGCTGCTGACAACACCTATCAAGTCTCCATCCCTTCTCTCCTGTTGTCTGCTCCTTCCCTGCTCTCTGAAGCCTGCTGTCTCCTCAAGAGATGGTCTGATGCAGTGAGTATACAGTGCCAGGTCTTCAGCACACATCTCTGCCTGAAGGTTTCTGAAGAGAGAAAGAAAGCTACATAGACAGGGGGAAAAATGGGTGAAGAAGTGTGATGAATGTGTAGAGGATTGAAACAAACAAGGATACTGATGGTTAAACAGACAGGCTGACATAAAAAGATGAATAAAGAATAACATAAAGAACAACTTACTGAGATTTGATGTTGTAACTTTAGATCCTCAAAGACAAATGTAAAATATTGCGATGGTTCAAAGGCAAAACACTGTTGATAGGGTTTATGTCCAAAATGTGGTGAGAGTATTTGTTGATTGCACACACAGACTTACAATTACAGGATGAATGAAAGAATTTAGTCTGACAATGGAATAGTAAGACAAACTTAGTTTTGCAGTTTTATCTTATGATGGACCCAGGAACTTAAAGTATGGTTTTTTTTCTCTATGTATGGTTGTACCCGGATGAAAAAAACATAGCAATTGCAAAGCATAGCACAATTTTTAATGTAGGTTTTGGCACTTTGCTTCCACTACTGACAATGCCTATGGTCTGGGACACACTTTACAATGTGATAACACAGTGAACTATAACCCCAATCCACAATCAACCATGAAACAGGAGGTATCTATTTTACCCTCTGGCTCTACATTCTGTAGTGACTCTGTCTTCATCCAAGAGACAGGCCAGCATCTGACCCCCTCCTCTTCCTTCACCCCCTGTCCCCTGTATCACCTGACTCCCTACTGCCCTCTGACCCCACTGCTGCTGACAACACCTATCAAGTCTCCATCCCTTCTCTCCTGTCGTCTGCTTCTTCCTTGCTCTCTGAAGCCTGCTGTCTCCTCAAGAGACGGTCTGATGCAGTGTGTACCACAGTGCCAGGTCTTCAGCTCACGCCACTGCCTAAAGGTTCCTGAAGAGAGAAAGAAAGCTACATAGACAGAGAAAAAATGGGTGAAGAAGTATGATGAATGTGTAGAGGATTGAAAAAAAACAAGAATATTGATGGTTAAATAGACAGGCTGACAGACATAGATGAAGAAAAGATAATACAAAGAACCTCTTACTGAGATTTAGGCTGGCTGTAACTTTAGATCCTCAAAGGACAAAGGTAAAATATTGTGATGGTTCAAAGGCAAAACACTGTTCATAGGTTGTATCTCCAAAATGTGATGAGTGTACTGTATGATTGCACACATAGATTTACAATATAGGACGAGTGAAAAGATTTATTCTGACAATGGAATAGTACAACAAACTTAGTTTTGCAGTCTTTTCTTGTGATGGACCCAGAAACTTAAACTATGTTATGCTCTTTCTGTATGGTGGTACCTGGATGAAATCAACATTTGCAAAGTATAGAAACATTTTTAATGTAGGCCTTGGCACTTTGCTTACACCACTGACAATGCCTATGGTCTGACCCAGACTTCACATGTGATAACACACTGAACTGTCACCCCAGTCAATAATTAACTATGAAACAGGAGGTATCTATTTTACCCTCTGGCCCACATTCTGTAGTGACTCTGTCTTCATCCCAAGAGACAGGCCAGGATCTGACCCCTCCTCTTCCTTCACCCCCTGTCCCCTGTATCACCTGACTCCCTACTGCCCTCTGACCCCACTGCTGCTGACAACACCTATCAAGTCTCCATCCCTTCTCTCCTGTCGTCTGCTCCGTCCCTGCTCTCTGAAGCCTGCTGCCTCCTCAGAGACAGTCTGATGCAGTGTGTACTACAGTGCCAGGTCTTCAGCACACGTCTTTTCCTGAAGGTTCCTGAAGAGAGAAAGAAAGATACATAGACAGGGGAAAAATGGGTGAAGAGAGTATGATGAATGTGTAGAGGATTGAAACAAACAAGGATACTGATGGCCAAGCAGACAAACTGACAGAAAAAGATGAAGAAAGGATAACATAAAGAACAACATACTGAGATTGATGCTGTAACTTTAGATCCTCAAAAGACAAAGGTAAAATATTGCGATGATTCAAAGTCAAAAATACCGTTCATAGGTTTTATCTCCAAAATGTGGTGAGAGTATCGTTTCATTGCACACATAGACTTACAATTACAGGATGAATGAAAGAATTTATTCTGACAATGGAATAGTACAACAAACTTAGTTTTGCAGTCTTTTCTTGTGATGGACCCAGAAACTTAAACTATGTTATGCTCTTTCTGTATGGTGGTACCTGGATGAAATCAACATTTGCAAAGTATAGAAACATTTTTAATGTAGGCCTTGGCACTTTGCTTACACCACTGACAATGCCTATTGTCTGACCCAGACTTCACATGTGATAACACACTGAACTGTCACCCCAGTCAATATTAACTATGAAACAGGAGGTATCTATTTTACCCTCTGGCCACATTCTGTAGTGACTCTGTCTTCATCCCAAGAGACAGGCCAGGATCTGACCCCCTCCTCTTCCTTCACCCCCTGTCCCCTGTATCACCTGACTCCCTACTGCCCTCTGACCCCACTGCTGCTGACAACACCTATCAAGTCTCCATCCCTTCTCTCCTGTCGTCTGCTCCTTCCCTGCTCTCTGAAGCCTGCTGCTCCTCCAGAGAAGTCTGATGCAGTGTGCACTACAGTGCCAGGTCTTCAGCACACGTCTCTGCCTGAAGGTTCCTGAAGAGAGAAAGAAAGATACATAGACAGGGAAAAAATGTGAAGAAGTATGATGATGTGTAGAGGATTGAAACAAACAAGATACTGATGGTTAAACAGACAGGCTGACAGAAAAAGATGAAGAATGAATAACATAAAAAACTACTTATTGAGATGAATGGCGTAGGTTTGAAACACTGAAAGAAAGAACTAAGATTTTGATAATATATATTTTTTTAATTACAGTTTATGATATCCATGTCAGAAGTATGGAGACACTTTTGGATGACTGGATGCATAGAATGAAGGTACCAGAAGATAGAGTCTGAAAAGGGAATAATAAGACCATTCTTGTTGGTTTTTTTAATTTTACAGCTGCATCTTCTGCAACCTACCTATCCTAATGCATGAACTACTATTTATTCTGATCTTGACATCTAAACCCCTTTGTTTAGTTAGTACTTTAGCCATCATGTAGTCTTTTCAGGATCACCATGAGGCTACAGACAAATGTGAGAGAGAGAGAGAACCTCCTCTCTCATCTCTCTCTCTCTCTCCTCTCTCTCTCTCTCTCTCTCTCTCTCCTCTCTCTCTCTCTCTCTCCCTCTCTCTCTCTCTCTCTCTCTCTCCTCTCTCTCTCTCTCTCTCACCCTCTACCTAATCCTTGTCTATACCATGACCCTGTACGAACCTTTCACAAAAGCAAAAAAATGTATAAATGAACAGAATACTGATCACATACCACAGACACCTCACCAAATCCCTTCCCATCTCCTAGACACCCCAGCCTTTGCCCCCCCCCCCCCCATTCCTCAACACACCACACCACCACCACATAGCACACACACACACACCACATAGACACACACACACACCACACACACACACACACACACACACAACACCACAACACACACACAACACACACACCACAAACACACACACACACACACACACACACACACACACACACACACACACACACACACACACACACACACCACACACACACACAACACACACACACACACACACACACACACACACAACACACACACACACACACACACACACACCACACACACACACACACACACACACCACACACACAACTTCAAGAAGAAGAATCTCCACTTCTGACAGTGTAATCTACCAGTGCCAGAAGCAGGAGAAATAAATGAGAAAACAAGCACATGTTACGTTCCCATTTTCCTTTTCCACACTACACACACACACACACCACACACCACACACAACACACAACACCACACACCACACACACATACACACCACACACACACACACACACACACACACACACACACACACACATAAACACACCAACACACACACACACACATCACACACACACACACACAACACACACACACACAACACACACACACACACACACACACCAACATCCACACACATAAACACAACACACACACACCACACACACACACCACACACACACACACACACACACACAAAACACACACACACACAAAACACAGCCATGTGGGTGGAGGAGGATACATGAGCATCAGTGGCAACAAGAAAAGTAGTTCTCTTTCACTCAAACTTGTTTCTCTTATCCTATCTACAACTGCAGAAAAAAAGTGTTTAAACTTGCAAAAAATGTGATTTAAACCTGTGATTGAACACCTAAAGGATCAAATTTAAAAGCTCCTTTAACAATACCATGCAAACTTCCTTCAACAGCTTAAATAAAACTTCTGTGAAATAGTGCAACTTTGCCTGGCACTGCAAGAAGATTATAGGAGGATTTCAGTATTGGTCGTGTGAAAAGTACATACGTTATTGGTAACAGTTGGATTTTTTTTCGGGAGGGGGGGGTGGAATGTTTTTTGTTCCAGGGCTAGAGTTCCTGAGGTTCACAAGGGTGAAATTTTGTTGTATGGGATTGGTTTTACTCACCATGAAAGTAGCCACATTCCTAATTCCGGCATATGCAATATTGGTGAATGTCATGAAGAAAATGTGTTGAGTAAGTGAAATGTTCCTTTTTATCAGCTTTCCATGCAGTTGGGGTTAAAGTGCTTAAATAATATCATAGCAAAAAATATTTGCAGGGATTCACTCTGATCTGCTTATTATAAAATCTGTACAGAAAGAAAAAAAACTTTCAGACAAACAGCATCCGAACCAAATCCTGATCCACGCAGAAAAACAAGAAAACAAGAAAAATCACCTTCCACTCTATCTCTTCCCAGTAACCTCTACATCCTCATCCTGACAACAACCCCAATTTTCCCTCTCCTACCCATACCCCACCTTTACCCCGGGTACCACCCATCACCACGCGACCTACCTCCTCCTCCTCGTTGCCCTCTCCTCTCCCCCCCCCCCCCCTGACAGCCACCTCAAATTCCCATCACTTCTTCTCTCCCCTCCTCACATCGTGGCTTGCAGAGCTGCTGGCCTGATGTCTGGCTGTCTCACCCACAGACGGTCTGATGCCCTGCCAGCACCATGGTACTGTCAGCGTCTTGGTACTAATACATATATACATACATCTTCCCCCTTAGTATAGCTTCTGGTAGTAAGCCTGAGATAAGCAAGGAGAGAGAGAGAGAGAGAGAGAGAGAGGAGAGAGAGAGAGAGAGAGAGAGAGAAGAGAAGAGAGAGAAAGAGAGAGAGAAGAGACAGAAGAAGAGAGAGAAGAAAGGTGTAAGCAGTATTGGATGGTTTTCAGTCTGGAGAGAGTGAGGAAAAAAAAAAAACAGAAAGAGAGTGGGTGACAGAGACAGAGAGAGACACAGAGAGTATATAGACAAGAAGACAGACATAGACAGACGCAGACAGACAGAGCGGAGGTAATTAGACAGTTGGCCTGGAGAGAGTAACCTAGTTAGGCCCAAAGTGATGGAAATAAAAAGTGTTTATTTGAAACTGACCAATTGCTTAATGTCAGGTGAAGGAAGAAGTCTTCCAGAGTGGTTAATATTTAGATGCATAATTATTAGAATTCCAGATGTGTGTGTCTGTGTGTGAGGTGGATGGTGTGCAAGTGGGTGTGTGCTGTAGTGTGTGTGTGTGTGTTGTTGTTGTGTGTGTGTGTGTGGTGTTGTGTGTGTGTGTGTGTGTGTGTGTGTGTGTGTGTGTGGATGTGCGTGCGTGTTTCTCAGTGTGTGATGTACATTATGTCATTTTCCTGCTTTTTCTCCATCCTGTCATCTTTTCAAATGTTTTAGCCCTATCTTTGTGTCGTTGTGTTTATGCGCTTTTTCGTAGACTATTTATATTCACCCTTCATTGAAAAGCCAGATGTGACAGATACGCTAGACATGTACCACGAACTTGATCTGAAATCATTCTTTTTTTAGTGAAACATGGCATCAAGTATTTTCCACGCAAAAAGTATTTTAGTGAAGTGTAAAAAAAACTGGGTAACAGAGCAAGTAATTCAGCAGCAGCAGCAGTAAAAGGTATAGATTAGATAGAAGTAGTAATAGATAAAATAATAGATAGAAGATAGATGATAGTAGTAGATAGACGATGATGGAGGATGGAGGATGGAGTGGATAGGATGGATGGATGGAGATATAGATAGATAGATAGATAGATAGATAGATAGATTAGATATAGATAGATAATAGATAGATAGATAGATAGATAGATAGATGTAGATAGATAGGATGGATGGATGGATGGATGGATGGATGGATGGATGATAGATGATGATGATGGATGATGACTAGATGGATGATAGATAGATAGATAGATAGATAGATAGATAGATGATGATAGGATAGATAGATAGATGAGATGATAGGATGAGATGATGGATATAGATAGATAGATTAATAGATAGATAGATAGATAGATAGATAGATAGATAGATAGATAGATAGATAGATAGATAGATAGATAGATAGATAGATAGATAGATAGATAGATAGATAGTAATAGATCATTTCTGTCTTCCCAAAACTGAATCCCATGTTTTGCAATGTCCAGAATTCTCTCTCTCTCTCTCTCTCTCTCTCTCTCCTCTCTCCCTCTCTCTCTCCTCTCTCTACTCTCTCTCTCTCCTCTCTCTCTCTCTCTCTCTCTCTCTCTCTCTCTCTCTCTCTCCTCTCCCTCTCTCTCTCTCTCTCTTCCGACTTGCCTAATTGTTCCAGAAAATCCCAAGCCGGTTTCTAACCGATCATCAGCCACGGTTCATTAACGACCGATTACTTCAAAGCGAAGCCGAAGTCGTCTGCTACTGGCCTCAATGAGACGCTGTGGGACGTCTCCCAAGTCTGCCAAATGTCGTCTGCTAAAACCTCTGGCGGTTTCCTGTCACCTAGTGGTTGTGTCCCTTTCCATCAGCTAATGGGTGTCACGTGACGATATCGCGGGGGTTTGTTTTGGGAGGTCACCCTTATTTCCATAGCCCTCTTGTCTTAATGACTCTCTTCCTCTCTCTCGTCTCTCTCCTCTCTCTCTCTCTCCTCCTCTCTCTCTCTCTCTCCTCTCCTCTCTCTTGGTATTATCCCTGAAAAGGGCGGTGACTGGATGTAAAAAAACACACGAGTGCTTATTCATTATCCTCGAATAAAAGAATTTGCCTTGCCTTGCATTGCCTTGCCCCCACCCCCCCCCCCCCTCCCCCCCTCCTCTCTCTCTCTCTCTCTCTCTCTCTCTCTCTCTCTCCTCTCCTTTGGAATTAAAGATTATCATCATTATCTTCTCACTCTCTCACTCTCTGTTTATATTATGGTACCATTGTGGTGCAGTTTGTTGTTTATTTTTTTTTAGAACATAGATCTTTTTATCACCATATCAATCAACCTGATTTTTTTCTCATCATCCTTATCGATGGTAATTATTGATTGGGTCCAGCAAACAAGTTTTGTTCATAATTTCCTGCAAGAGGGAGGAAGTGGCTCTTAAAAGTCTGAATTGGCGTTTATTTTCAGCGACTACGTCCATCTTTTTCATTTATTTATAGCTCTAACCCCCCACGAAAGTCATCATTATAAGGACTGTTACCTTCACGTCCATTTCAGACCAGTTCAGTTTTGACTTCCTGAGAACAGCATAGAAACAAAGTGTGCCTGTAAAATAAATTGATTTGGGGGTAATTTTTGTTGTAAGTTATTATTGCAAATGGTGTGGTCAACATAAAAACACAGTTAAATGCTTGCTGCCTTTCCCGGACCCTCTGAGATCATTGTCTTTGATCAAAAGCAAAGCAAAATGCGACGCTCCAACACATACTGAGTCGAATTACACCAAAGGTAAATTTTAAGTTAAGACATTATTCATTTGCAATAAAAAGGCTAATCAACGTAGAAAAAGATAGAAAATCAGACAAATCTATGAACAGTTATTACAAATTGAAATGGTAGACTGCAAAAAAATGACAAAATGGTAAATTGACAAATTTTGCACCGTAATACGTGGTCAGAATGAGGGGTTGGGTGTTTTCAAATGCATCCTTTTTAAAGCAAAAGGAAACATAATTCTGCTTTGATACTTTAGTAAAGACAGAGTTAATGGCTAAGTTTATAATCAACCAAAATCTCAAATCGGCAACTTCACCCCTACCAGCCTAAAAGGCTGCTAGCGAAAAAGTGGGTGAGATGCAAAGCAACTCATTTCGTAGTGGATCTCACAAATGTGGTTATTTTGCGCTTAAAGAATCGTCAGGTGCGAACACTTAAAGTAAGTCCTGTTCCTCGGGTTCACCAATGGTTATATTTTTGCGTATTTGACCGTTTTTTTGCCCACCATGAAGGTAGCCACGTAACAAAATTAATGAAAAAAAATCTAGTTAGTTATCATTTTATTGACATTGCAAACATAATTTTTCTGCCGTTTTTTTTCCTATTAACATATCATCGCCACACAAAAGTCAATAAACGACGCTTTACATTAATATATACGCACTATAAAATCAACACTTACCCTTGGGAATTCGTTTCTGGCTTCCTAAACACATTTATCATATGCTTCTGAGTCTGTGCAGCTTACCTTTTCCTTTCTTTCCAGCAAAAAGCAGGGGAAAGGTAAATTACATGTTGATATAAAATTGTCAGTAGACATATATAAAAACAATTCTTGCATTATTCCCTCTGCTCCACTGTCCTTTATAAACCTGAAATTGGTGTTAACCAGAAACACAGATGAATACCCTTTCCTGGGACATCCGTCAGATATACCCAAGGAGGACCGAACCTCGCCAAACAAATGGCCTGTAACCAGACTCCTGAAATAATAGTCGATGGAAAAGTTGCATCAGTTATGCCTGTCGACACAATGACAAATTTCAGACTGTTTTCTTAGGGGAATTACCTCCCCTCCAGAGACCCGGATGGAGCTGGCATCTGTTGTTGCGGATTCCCTCTAAGGCAGTTGATGCGGAGCAGCACGCGCTTTGCATTTGCTTCTGCCCTATTTCTCCTAGGATTTCTAACTCCATCTCGATTTCCAGCTTCAGCTAATTCTTGCCTGTGGCTATTCTCTCGGTCCGTCATAGCGTTGCAGCCATATGACAGGAACATGGACTGTAGTCAAACAAAAGCCAGAACGTGGTTCCCATTCTCTAATGATGAAATGGGATATGATCCACACACGCGCGTACCCACACACACACACACAAACACACACACACACACACACACCACGCACGCACGCACGCGCGCGCGCACACACACACACATTATTTAGTTGGTGCATTTTTCAAATGACTTCCAATTAAATATTCTCATGATCTTCTACACAGTATAATAATGGCTAGTTTGTGATGGAACTCTGTTCAATCTATGTGTTCAAAGTACTGATTTGTACAGTCAAATTCAGGAGAGGTGCACATTAAATGATTTAACCAATTACAACCATGCATAATAAAAAATTATGATCTTTTGTCGTTGTTGCTTAATTCCTATTTTCCATAGTAGATCATATGGTCTGCAAAGGAGAGGACCCTCAGCTGGCATATCCTTTTTTTGTGGGGAGGGGGGGTTCGTTTCTAGTAACGTTCATGCGGGTCCAGTTTACTAGCATCACAGAACATGAACAGAAACAGAAACCTATCTCACTTCTAATAGTTTCAAATTTCCTTTCTTCAGAAAAAAAACTGAAGGTTTCTGAAGCACAACAGCATTGCAACTCGAGTCCTAAATGGACTCTTTGTGGAGAAAAGTGCTGTGCAATATTCATTAAGAAAAACACCCAATTCCAAATGGCTTGGAAAGGAAATTAAAATCTCCCGGTGAGGGTCTAGATTTTGTCGCCGTCTGTTCTTTTTTTTTTTTTTAATTTTCCGGCTTTCTTTCTCTCGCCATAGCTAAAACAATTATTCAGTTGTCTTTCCTTTCGTTTTCAATTACAGTTTCAACTGACAGTTTTCATAGTGTTGGCACACCACACACGTATATCCTTCTTTCTTAGCTTCTTAAAAAAAAACACACCATTACGAAAAGTATACTAAATATACCATCCATTTATCATTCTTTCCATTGCTTGTCTGCCAGTCTTAATGTCTGTCTCTCTTCATCTGTGTCTCTGTCCTGTATGTTCATATATTTGTCTGTATTCATTTACCTGTATCTATATCCCCATGGGGATGCTGTGGGCTCTTTTGGTATAGATAGCAACCCTGCTTCTTGCAAATTGTGTGCTAGAAATTTCCTCTTTTTTGTCATTCTTTTCGTTTCTGTCTTTGTCCTTGCCTTTTTGTCATCTCCTTGGCTGTTTCAGCCTTCCTAGTCCGTTCTCTTTCCCTTTTTTAAGATAACCTTATACGTATTTTTGTCATTACATCATATGGCATTTTGCTTGTTTGTTTTTGTTCTGGCGACCAGGTAGTTATGTTGTAAATACTCGGATGGGCACAAGACGTTCATTCAGCAATGAGATTTATATTTTGGGCGTTTTCTTATGTATTTTTTGTATGTTGAAGTGTTTATTATTCTTTTTTCATGCTTTTTGTAGTCTAGGGATGATAAATCATACAAAATGGCTGGCGTCCTCAGCGCAGGCTGGTTTTATTGGCCTTATGGAAGGAAATGATAAAGACATACTGTCATGTCATTGTTCGTTGTTGAGAGAGAGATATATAGAGAGAGAGACACACACAGAGAGAGAGAGAGACAGAG
>CM060326.1:10145930-10200930 GCA_030674155.1 Stramonita haemastoma | reverse complement strand
TTACACTTTCGCTTTCCGCGTGAAAAGTGTTCATGTGTGTGGACTTGGGGTGCAGGGCATTTTGCAAGGTGTCATTTCACACGGCCCCCTAGCTGCAGCGCGGACCACTGGCACTGCTGGGGAGGGAGAAAAAAGAAAGACCTCTGAAGACTTGACAATCAACTTACTGGTCGGTGAAGACTGAAGAAGCGGTACGTTTCAGTATTTGTTTTTATCACTGTCATTAAAAGTTTATATCTTCATTGTAACTAAAAGTAATAGAAAAGTAGATATAAGCTGAGATGGGGTTTTTTAAGAAACAAAATCTGGCTCTAGATATATTCTTGGATCATCCAAAGTCGAATTGTAAACTGAGTGGTACTTCACTAGGCCTGACGACACTTCAAGTTTTGCTGTTGGTCCAATATTGAATAAGTAAATTGTTTGTTTTTTACATTGACAGTCTCCTCTTTTCTTACGTCTTCGATTTTCCTTAACTATTAAAAAAAAAAAAAAAACACTGGGGGAGTAAACTACTCGAATTCAAAACAAAATATTTTTCGAAGTTTGTATTGCTATCTAGCTGATTTTTTAACACTTAGTGCAGATTTGTGTGCTGAGATAAAGATTACAAAGGTGGGCATCCATCCTCGTGTGTATGCTGGTTTATTAATTCTGTTCCCTCTTGCAGCAATGGTCTATTACGAAAGGTGGAACAGGTTTTAACGTGAGCACAAGACCTCGTTTGTTTCATCCAAAGAAATTTTGGGATAAGCACAATATGTTGGTTCACAGCTTTATATGCCCAAATGGCAATTTAAACCTTTTTTGGGGTGAGGGGGGTAATCGACTTTGAAGGTTATTCTTTACTTTTGTGTAATTTGGGGATGATAAATCAAGCAGAATGGCTAGCGTCCTCAGCACAGCCAGCCTGGTTTTATCGGCCTAAAGGAATGAATTTAATCATTAAAATATTTTCACATTTAATTTTTCGAATTGACAGCGTGGGATACTTGAGGGAATAAGGTCGTGTTGGTTTTGAACTTGAAGTAAATGTTACTGCTAGAGCTACAAAAAGTAAATGAATTGACAGCCCTGATATGGCTTTCGTAGTCGGTAGGGCTTTAAACAACGTAAAATAAAACAAAAGTTGTAAATCAGAGCCAGAGAACTGAAGAAATGTATCATACGTTTTGTTTCAGGCTGACCAAATCCAGTAGACACAAAGCGGCCATCCTGAAAATGCCCATGGCAGGGAATGTGCAGATCCTGGCAACTTGCGCCGACATCCTTGTTCTTCCGTCCTCTTGAAAGATGAGCTGGTAAGAGTATTTTCTATCAATTCAAGTGCAGTACATCTCCTAAACCATGCGTTATTTCTAAACTTTTCCCCAGCTATACCTCCCGAGGTTTGCTGATGGTGACGTGTGTGCCTATGCCACTGTTATTTACCCACCATGATTGTAGCGGTATTCTGACTTCATGGATGATAATTATCTAAACATGACACCAGAATACATGGGTCGGGTTTTTAATTCGTATATTCTCCCGTACCGTGGGTATGCCGGGGGCCTGCCAGAATAAAATTTTGATAGCACCCCACCTTCGGTGAATTTGTGCTAGGATTTCCCTCTTCTGTTCCTCTCGTCTACCTTGTTCCGATTTTGTTTTACCTGTCACTTCGTCCTTTTTCTGCCTTCTTGGTCCATTCTCCTGCCCTTTTTCCAAGAAAGACTTAAACGATAACGAATCTCTCCTATGCCGAATTCAGATGCGCTGGGTCTGACTTGTTAGGCCTTTTACGGCAGCACAACGCATTTTCGCTTTTGCATAAGTATTCTCGGTTTATAGTCTCATGCGAAGAACTTTTGATAGATTGAGGTCAGTACTGATGTTAACTCCACGGGGACAATATCCCTTGAACAGTTGTCTCCGTAATGGCTCAAACTCGGGCTTGGTCTTGAAACGTCAAATTGCTAGCGCAGCCCTCTAACCTCTAGCCCCCCCCCCCCCCCCCCCCCCCCCCCATTATTCCAACTAATTTGCATTTAGTAGTGACGCAAGTCACTGCAGGTAGCCTATGAGAAAAGCAGTCTCAATGTTGTCTGTGGGTTATATAGGTGAACTTACCGTGCTTAGAACCCAAACCTCTAAGTAAACTATTCACTCGTTGGTTATGAAGATACAACACGCACAAGCACACACGCACACGCGCGCGCACGCACACACACATACACGTGCGCGCATGTCGCGCGCGCCCGCGCATACACTACTGTCTCTCCCTCCTGCCTGTACGTCTGTCTGTCTGTCTGTCTGTCTGTCTGTCTGTCTCTGTCTGTCTGTCTGTCTGCCTCTGTGTGTGTGTGTGTGTGTGTGTGTGTGTTGTGTGTGTCTGTCTGTCTGTCTGTCTGTCTGTCTGTCTCTGTCTCTGTCTCTGTCTGTCTCTCTCTCTCTCTCTCTCTTCTCTTCTCTCTCTCTCTCTCTCTCTCTCTTCCCTCTGTCTCTCTGTCTCTGTCTGTCTCTCTCTCTCTCTCTCTGTCTCTCTCTCTCTCTCTCTCTCTCTCTCTCTCTCTCTCTCTCCGCGCGCGCGCGCGCGCGCGCACGCGCGGTGCGCGCGCATATGCTCTCCCCGACCGTGTCGGTTGTGCGATGCCTTTACCTTTACAAAATTAATCAGATAAAAATGTCATAAACCCTAAAAACGCTCACACACGCATACACCCACGCGCGCACGCGTGCGCGCGCACAGCGCGCACATACACACACCACGCACACTACATGCATACCCACACTCCTCTCTCTCTCTCCTCTCTCTCTCTCTCTCTCTCTCTCTCTCTCTCTCTCTCTGAATATATACCTATCTGCTTTCTTAAACCATTAGTTGATACTTTTGTTGTGTGGTGGTGGTTTTGTGTTGAGGGGGTTTCTAATTATTTTTTTAGTGTTTGGTTTGTTTTGGTTTTGGGTTGGATGCGTTTGTTTCGCTTTTGAGGGATTGGGCCTTTTTTTGTTTTTGTTATAGTTCCTAATCAGGCAAGGCCGATGAAAAGAACAATGGAACGTTTATCTGAAGCCCTTGTAAAATGATCGCGGTTCTCCTCTCTCTCTCTCTCTCTCTCTCTCTCCTCTCTCTCTCTCCTCTTCCTCTCTCTCTCTCTCTCTCTCTCTCTCTCTCTCTCTCTCTCTCTCTCTCCTTCCCCCTCTCTCTTCCCCCCTCTCTCTCTCCCCCTTCTCTCTCTCTCTCTCTCTCTCTCTCTCTCTCCTCTCTCTCTCTCTCCTCTCTCTCCTCTCTCCTCTCTCTCCTCCTCTCTCTCTCTCTCTCTCTCTCTGTGTCCTCTGTCTCTGTCCCTCTCTGTCTCTTCTCTCTCTCTCAAATTATTTTTTCTCGAAAATAGATGTTAAATGGGAAAGCAAAAACATTGATACCGTTGATTGCTGTCTCGCAACCTATGGCAGAAAAGGAATTTGGTTGTCTTTACATTTCAGAATTCTGTAGTTTACACTATTTGTGTTTTCTTCCCCCATTTCTCAGCTAAAGCTCCAGGTTGGTCAATGGTGGATTTTTGCATAAACGACTGTTCTCGATAACCATTCGATAGCTGCTGTTCCCACTTTCAGGATGAAGTGTAAACACACATGTGTATGATTTTCCCCCAGATATTTCTGTAGTTCTTACCAGCACAAAGAGGCCTACTCTTCCAAATTGTGAAACGGGTTTTGACGTGTTCACAAGATGTTTAGCTTGTGTTCAGAAATGGGATTTCGGTTTATGGCGAGCAGATTAGGGGAGCAACACTTTAACGAACAGTCCACTCCCATCCCCTATAGTAGTCTTTTTGTGTGTAAAAGGGTTAGTATAGTCTATATACTAATACCTGTGTTCATAGTCTTGTCACCAGATCTTCGCCAGTGATAGTGATCCTTCTCACCAGAGATCATGGAGACGCCATCGCCACATGTTGGAGCACATGACCCTGAACTTGTCCAAGATCCCCATGACTAAAGTAGACAGATGTCAGATCTATGGGAGGGAAGGGTTTAGAATAGGGGAAAGGAGAAAGTGCTGCATCAAATCCCCGAAGGGCAGACTAGCGCACAGCCTGGTTCCGTTGCCCAGGGATCTAGGACATAGTCGTCCATCATCTTCCGCTGTTTGGGGGCTTTGGTATCAGAGTGGCGTTTGTATGACCGCCCATCTCTGCAACACTTCAGGGAGCAAAGGCGATGGAGCAGGAGGGGCTGTGGTCCTTGGGGACATCCGCGAGTCGACATAGAACCGACAGTAGAAAGAGGTAGGGTTGCACAGGATCCGAATATGCAACCCCTGTCTTGCACACTTTCCTTGCCTGTCTATACAGAGTATGATCTGTCAACGTGTGTGTGCTCAATGTCCACAAAAGTCAACCAGTCCTTCCTAGTTTCTGAGCTCGAATCAAACTTTGTCCCGGAAGTTTTCTGCAAGGCTCACTGACCACAGGGTTGAGTACTCCCGTCAGTATCCGTTCAACCTTTTCCGCAGTGGTCACACAAAGGGAGCCCACCTAGAGTGGCGTGGAACAAAGATTTGGGTGTCCTAAAACGGCACAGTCTGCCTACCCTCCCATACCTTGCTCACGAGGGGAAGGGACACCTCATGCTCCCAAACATTTTCTTAAAGCACTTCCCAGACCTTCTGGGTCACTCCATTCTTGCTCTGAATCCTCAGAAGTCTGGCATAGGTGTCGACAGTTGTCGTGGGGATCGAATCACAGTTCTAGGCGTGTGTCCTTCATCGTGGCTTCACTCCGTATCCAGACCATCATGACTACATATCAAGAACTCACAAGCGTAAGTATTTTTTCGTTCTTTGGATAGAGCTCCGAGGTAAACAAATGGTGAGATTTCGTGTAGGCAAACCCTTTGTAATCCATTTAGCTACATCTCGACTTCGGGGATGTCTAAAGACAGCATTATGTTTGCGTTATTTTTTGTTTGAAGATTGTCTATTATGGCACATGATGTTTCCGAAGGATTTTCTGCGCGTGTTCACACATGTGACCACGGTTTATAATCGTATGCAAATGACTTAAAGGGAAGTAGTCAATACTTGTGTTAACTTCAGGGAAAAATTCATTGAACATGTGCCTGGGTGATGGCTCAACCCTAGGCCGTGGGATCACAAGCACAATTTAGCCATCAGGCTATCGCCACCCGTAACCATATTCTTTTTTTTTGTTTTGTTTTTAAATGCCTCGGTATTACTGTGGAGGTGTAGATAGATGCTGACCAGGGTTTTTTACGCCATAAACAGGCAAAATTTACAGATCTTTAGGGTGCATTTTTGATCTTATACACGTGTTCTAGACTTCTCAAGCTGCTTGTTGATGCTGATTTATATTTCAGGAGTTCTGGCGCCAGGCCAAAGTACCAAGCATCCCAGGGGTCAGTTCCAGACTGCAGGTAAGGGTCAACAAGGAGGAGGAGGACAACACCCCCAACCCCAGGTTTTGGCTGCGAACACCCAGATATCCTTTCAAGGGATACTTCCCCTAGAGTCAACATCAGTACAGACTCCACTCCCCGAAAAGTCCTTTAAATGAGACTATAAACCAAAGCCCCCCCCCCCCCCCCCCGCCCTCCATCACCCCCCCCACCCACCCCCCCACCCCCCTGCGCAAACGCAGAACATCTTGTACGCACGTTAAACTGTTCCGAAAGGGTAAGCCATTGTGTAATGTGTTCCTGTGGGACAGAATGACATTTGAAAAAAAAAAAGCATGCACACAGGTATTGTGTTTAGACATCATCCCCGAAGTGGACATGTGGCTACCTTAATGATGACCAAAAGGTCGCATTCATAAACTTTCACCATTGGAGAACTTCAGAGCTCGGACCCATGAACACAACAACAAAAAATCACCTGCTGATATCTTTAACAAAAAATTTTTTAATGAATCTTATCAAATGCCTACAATGCTGCCACTGAAAGACATTATTCCCTAGAATTGTTTTCATTTCAATGTTTTTAATGAATCTTTGGTAAGTCGTTTTCAAAGTGATTGGTACCTGCACTTGTTTTTCCTCCACTACTTTTTCTTCAATAGTATAGTTGTAGGAGATCTCGTTCTATTATTATATCCTGTGGGACTGGTTAATGTTTTTTTCCCAAGAAATCAATTAAATAAAAAGTGTTTTAAGTGTATCTGCCCCTTGATAATTACTATCAATGCTCTGATTTTTTTGTACATAAACAAATTGTTCACCATTATTGGAAAATAGGTCCGTGTGTCCCATAACCTATGTAGCCCTTGGGCAGCAAAAGTGTCAGACCACGAAAAAAAAAAAAGTAAATTGCAAACTAGTAATGATATAGCCATTCCATTTGGCTGGAGTAGAAATGTACTGAAAAGTCCTAAGAATGGTCGCGAGATGATTAAGACGTTTGCTTACAAACAAGTAGACCATGAGGTTCTGGGTTCGATTCCCAGCCTATCACTTTGTTCCCATTTCGACGAAAAAAAAAAGATCTGACTGAGTCCTTCAGATGAGACTATAAACTGAGACCCCGTGTGCGAAATGCATGTAGAACTTCTGGCACACACGTTAAAAACCTGTTCTGCTGTTCTTAAAAGTAGGTCATAGTGCGCTCGTAGGAGGGATAAACACCTCTCCCAACATGCACGCATGTGGCGCGCACGTGTGTGTGTGTGTGTGACTGTGTCTCTGTCTGTCTGTCTATGTATAAAATGGGTATTTGTGTGGAGATATTAGGTTGGAAGGAGAGGTAAGGAAAGAAAGGAAAGGAAAGGAAGGGGTGTTTAGAGGGTATGAGTGTATATTTAAAGCAGTGGGGCTAGAAAAAAATCTGGCTGATATAATTTTTCTTACAGAATTTTGGGCTCGGATGTTTTTTTAAAGGGTGCAACTCCTTAAAAAAATTTGTCTCGGGTTTGAAATCTATTTGACTGGTCGCTTACACAGAATCTCGCCAGTAGTAAACCTCGGAATTCTAGCCAAAGAAAACCAAAAATGAACGGTAAAATCTGCTGTTGCTGGGACTAGGGATTCTAATTCAAAGCTCCATAATAATACTGTGAGCTACATACCATTGTGTCTATAGCTAGCTACTTACTATTTGTCTATGTGCCTATTGTGTCCATTTTTCTAACATTCAGACCGACCATCTGACAGACAACCTTTACCCGCTATTAATTCTTTAACACTAACTTTTACACTAACCTCAACTCTAACCATGACCCCCCATGTGGACACAAAAGGCAGGTAGATAAATAGTATATGCTGACGACGCTTTTCTTCGTTCGCTCGTATTGGCTTGAATGCAAAGTGCCTGGTCTTTTTCCACACTGCTCCTCTGCAGGAGGTATATGCCGTGCTGGCCTCAGCCGACACATTCCCACTACAGGGCAGTTCATTAAGAAGTTTTCAAACGAGGAGATATGTTAGAAAAAAAATAATAAACAGCACGAGAATAGACTTGTGTCCGTAGGAAATAAGCAAGAGGATAGAACCGAAGGGAAAGTCGGAAAGGAAGCGAAGGATACAAAAGAGGAAATTTCTTGAGCATTTCCAGAAAGTGGGGAAGCCCTTTAGACTGAAAGAGCGTCCCAGCATTTTCGGTGGGGAGGGGGAAGAGGGGAGAGTATGTTGACACAAATGCGTGTACATTTTTTCAGGGTCAGTGGGAGGAGGGATGCTAGATTTTTAGCAAAAAGGCTAGGAGGAAGAGGGGGAGGGGCAGGGGGGAGCCGTAAAGTGCTTTTTTTCATAGGGATGGGGGAAAATCGCATAAATTTTAGAAAAGTTTATTTTTAAAACAAAAGTAGAGGGTGCTGGTTGTAAAATGCGCAACTGCTTGGTAAGGGGTGTATTTTAAAATTAAGATTTAGAATAGAAATGGGGGGCCACTGTTATAAGGAATTATTGATTATCATTGGAGCAATACACAGTGAGAGTACGCTGCAGAAAATAGATGTTAGTAAAGAGTAGAAAGTATGTTCGTGTTTCTTCGTGTGTTTTTTCGTGTGTGTGTGTTTTCGCGTGTTTTCGTACGTGTGTGTTTTCGTGTGTGTGTTTTTCGCGTGTGTGTTGCGCGAACGCAGTGTGTGTTGGGGTCAAGGTGTTAAAAAGAAAAAAAGTAGCCCTTAGCGAAATAACATGAATGCAAGTTATCCGTACATATAGCGGGATTTTATTTTTTTAATTTTGTTAAATTGCTGGATTTTCCCTGTAGAAAAACATTCACCTAAAAAAAATCTCTGTAAATTTGGAAAGGTTGACGTGAAGTATTGAAGTGTCGGATTTAAAAGAACTGCAGTATTTTTTCAAACAATTACGTGTACATATCATTTTACAAACTTTCATTAGAACAGGCAGGACAGCTCAGTGATCAGAACTCCTTATAAATAGGTACCCGCCCTCTTTAGGGACAGGGACGGTAAAGCAGCCAGGAGAGGAGGTGGGCGCCGCCCTTAATATACTGGCCCCTGGAGAAGCTGAGGTTTCTCATAACTTTCTCCCCAACGACCACATAGGTTAGGGAACACCTTTACCTTTTTGTGAATTAGAAAAGGCATTGTGCCGTTTATCCTTTCTTATTTTTACTGGATATGGTGCAAGAAAGTCGAATCTTCCATTTTCTAATATGTGTAAAGATAGCCGGTAACTTGTATTAGTATGTCCTGTTACCTTATTTCCTCCTTGCCATTTGCTTTGCCATAGGTCAGGGACGTGTCTACTACCCAGGTCATACATGTAGCACTCCCAGCCCATCAGTAGACTACTCCATTTGGATCTCTCCTAGCAGTTTTTTATTCCCATTTTCAACTCGAATAAACTAAATCTCGATCACAGTCCTCATGTTTGGTTTTTTTATCTTTTCCCCCCTCAAGATGAAAAAAGAGCAACAGGTTGGAGATCTCATATTGTTATTAAACAAAACAAATACCTAGAAATAACGGAAAGATACATCAATTAAAAAATCGAAAAAAAAAAACTGGAGACAAAGGGAGGTTGGAGACCCCTCACAAGTTTATTTTTTATTAGAACTGGAGTATAAAAATAAACAACTTTACTTTGATCTTTGCTCATTGCTGTGTGATTTCTGGTCTGCTTTCTGGCATTTGTCCAACCTTTGCATTGTGGTATCTGTTATATAGGCCTGATTTTCTGAAAACATGAAGCTCCACCTTAATGTCTTTAGCAAAAATTTATTTTAATACAGGAAATGTGAAAATATTGTATTCTTGCGAAAATACAATGCGGTACAATTATTTAATGGTTTTTTTTTTTGCTTTGTTTTAAACAGCCTGTCTTTTTGCTTGTACTTTTCTAGTCTCAACGATACCTGGGTTGTGTAAAATTAAAAATAAAAGGTTTAGCAAGTGTGATTTGTTTAATCAATGGGTGATGGTAGACTGTTTACAAGCAGTTGTACGAAACAGTTGGCTCTATTTCAAGTCAAGTCAAAAATATTTTGTGTGTGTCTGTGTGTGTGTCTGTGTGTGTGTGTGAGTGTGTGTCTGTGTGTTTATTTATTCTTTCATTTATATTTATTTTTTTCTTTTATATCGAGGATAATGGAATATGCACTCGTGTGCTTTTTTTCATCCAGTCCCCGTGTGTATGCAGTTTTGTAAATCGTGGGTGTGTGTGTGTGTATGTGGGTGTGGGTGTGGGTGTGTGTGTGTGTATGTGTGTGTGTGGGTGTGTGTGTGTGTGTGTGTGTGTGTGTGTGTGTGTGTGTGTGTGTGTGTGTGTGTGTGTGTGTGTTTTAAACGATTTGGCAAAGAGAAACATGCGTTTTAGCACAGGAATTGTATTTTATTTTTTATTTTTTTTATATAGAGGATAATGGAATAAGCACTTGTGTGCTTTTTTTTTTACATCCAATCTCCGTGTGTGCAGTTTTGTAAATTTTGTATGAAATTCTGACAGTTTTGCATGGCACCTGTATCTACTTTTAAGTTCACTAAAGCCCTCCGCTTTGTTTCCTGCCCTTTCCCCCCTATATTATATCCTTCCAGGGTCAACAGTAGAGCTGCACGAGTTTTACTAGAGAATATTTTTCTGTTGAAGCTGAGTTTTAGGAGCATTCTTTTAAACTGTATTGAACATGAAGCGGTTTTTTTCAAATAATAATAATTTTACTCCTATGAAAACGTGAACTGAAACCTCCATTTGTTAGTAGCATATTAGACGTTTTGCTTTTGGGGTTGCAAGTTTTATCAATGATTTCCTTGCTTTGTTAGTACACTTCATTTAGCTTCTAATCCAGTTAAGCTTGCTCTAGAATCCAAACTAGGAATGTAGCACGGTGTAGAGAATGTTACCTATTTGGATTACCTATAATTACTATTTGTGATGATGAAGATAATGTATGTTCTTTTAGAAGACCAACAAAAAGTTGTTTGTGGCTAGTTTTGCTTTCATTTTTACTGTCATAACAGCTCTGTACAGAATCGATAAAATGTATAGATTAGAATTTTTAGACATAAGTGGTGAGCACACACCACAGGCACTTGACTTACTGACTGAATTTTTCCCCTGAGAAAATTACCAGTTTGCACAACTCCCTCTTATTACTTACAAGCTGATTTGCACTTTTTTTCGAGGATAACGGAATAAGCACTTATGTGCTTTTTTTACATCCAATCCCAGGGTGTATGCAGTTTTGTAAATTATATCATCCGTTCCCACCGGCACACAATGGCCTACTCTTCTGAAAAGCGGGACAAGTTTAAACGAGGTTTGAACCTAGGTCAGCAGATCACAAGCGCATCCCTCTGACCGTCTCTTTCAGGATATCTGCATTTTGGTCGTAAAGATAACATGACTGGAATGAAGTGTTTTGTCACTTCCATGTTTTAAAAGCATATTAGGATGAACAGATCATTTTGATCTAATATTTGAATAGTGTGATAATTCAAAAGAAACGGTCAGTGAGTCAGTCATTGTGTCACTGCTGGTCAGAGCATTGGGAAAAGCCTACCTCCCCCTTCAGCTAAAAAGGCTGGAGTTAGGGTTGGGTAGCCGGCTCGCAGCTGAAATTAAACGAAATGAAAAAGAAATTTCAGAGCGACTTAATACACATTGTCAAAACTGGATAAATTATACGAGGAAGCACCAAAACACAAGTGTTTATGGTTTTACTTGGCTGAGTTTATAACTGGCTGAGGTATAGTTAATATTTTAGGTGCTGATGTTCGGATACTGTTGTGGTATATATCCGTGATATTACATTTTCATGTTTGCTCTTTATGTATGGCTTGCAACCTGCTTGAATTTCTTTCTGAGATATTAAGTGTTTGAATTGAATGGACACGAAATATGACCAAAAATAAAACTTGATAAATGTCTTTGTTCAGAGTTCCATTCATAATTGACCTAGTTTACAAGTGTTTACTAGTGTAAAGTATATGCACAAGATCTCGGACATTTATACATACACACATTTGATATGTATTTCCATCTCTCTCTCTCTCTCTCTCTCTCTCTCTCTCTCTCCTCTCTCTCTCTCTCTCTCTCTCTCTCCTCTCTCTCTCTCTCTCTCTCTCTCTCTCTCTCTCTCTCTCTCTCTCTCTCTCCCTCTCTCCCACTCCACTCCACTCCACTCCACTCCACTCGTCTCTGTTTATGTCTATCTCGCTCTCTCCCTCTCTTAACATTTGAATATATCCAATCTAAATGATATACGCAAACTCCCTAGCCCATTCACAGACCATATCTAAATGCTTCTCGGAAATAAACATGCACGAACAAATACCTTTTAAAAATAAAATTACCAAAATTTTCATATATGGAGTTTGTATAATCTATAACTTGCAAAATAAATCAAAGTGCTGGCATTTAACATGCATAACATAACGAGGATATGGACATGTAACAAATCGCATAACTTTAACCAGTTCAAATACAATAGCGAACGCATGCTATATGCGCATGCACGCACAGACATACAGGCACACACACATACAGACAGGCACACACACATACAGACAGGCACACGAACATACAGACAGGCACACACACATAGACAAGCACGCGCGCACACACACACACACACACACACACACACACACACACCACAACACATACACATACACACACACACAAGCACACAGGCACGCACACACACACATACATACATACAAAACACACACACACACACACCACACACACACACACACACACACACACACGCACGCGCGCGCGCACACACACACACACCCAGCACCCCCCCAAACACACACATACACGCGCGCGCGCGCGCACGCACGCGCACGCTCGTGTAGCCTATAGGTGCGCAGCAGAACACTTTGCCAGGGTGATGGTGATTCGGGGGAGGGGGGGGGTAAAAAATAAAGATGGAAAAAAAACAATAACAAAAGAAGAAGTACATCAAGATTAAACACCCATGCATGCCGGTCACACACACACACACACACACACACACACAACACACACACACACACACACACACACACACACACACACACACACACACACACACACACAACATATTTTATTTCATTTGGGTTTTTTTGTTCTTGTTGTGTTGTTGCTTTAGGTGGTGATGGGTGATTATCATGTTGTGTATTATTGTCATGTTGGGTGAATTGTCGGTTTGAAGTTGTTGGTTGGTTTGAGTGTTATGGATTGGACATCATTTTGTTTCAGTGGTCTTTTTAGGGGGGGGGTATTTTTTTTTTTGGGGGGGGGTATTTTTTGTTTTGTTTTTTTTGGTTGGTTTTTTTTTTGTTAGATGGTTTGATGAAAATAAGCAGTCTCATTGTTTACTCAATGTACCATCTGGAAATAAAATTTTGACTTTCACACACACACACACAAACACGCATACATACACGTGTGCATGTTTTTTTTTTGTTTGTTGTTGTTTTTTGCGTGCGCGCGTGTGGCGACGACCCTGCACTCTGTTGTGGTGCATCATATTGTATATTATCATTGATATTATGCGTAATAGACGAAAGTCACCAGATACCAAGCAGGTGACTAATACCGCACAGCCGATTTCTCAAAAACAGGATTTAACTACTTAAATTTGATCGTGCGATATGGTGAAGTACTCTCGCTCTACGAAAAATTATGGCCGAGAAAAGCCGCCCACGAAAACGCAAAGTTATTTTATGATTTTAGGCCTCTCACTGCTGCTTTTGACGTCAGAAACTTTGGTTTTAGAATGATTCTGAGCTTCTTTTAGTGAACACGTATGGTTTAAATAAATGATATGATCGATCTTCAAGTCAAAGTACTTTTACAAGCAATCACCTAAAGATTGTCTGAACAGGATGATATTTAAAGAAAGTTTGGAAAGTTTCAATTACCGAACACCCCAATGGTTCAAATTCCGAACAGTATTTGGACTCCTGTGTTCGGGTTTTCGCTCCCTCTTTTTATTTTTACTTTCCACATTCTTCTTTTATTCTTATATATTTGTTTTTTTTTTACTTTTAGAATCATTTTATCATATGTACATGTGCATTTACTATAGTCTTTGTCTAGTTTAGAGATTATGTGTTCTCAGTAAAAGTCTATAACATCAATTCATTCTGAAATCTTGATCCTCATAGATAAACGTATAATCTCTCTCTCTCTCTCTCTTTCTCTCCTCTCTCTCTCTCTCTCTCTCTCTCCTCTCTCTCTCTCTCTCTCTCTCTCTCTCTCTCTCTCTCTCTCTCTCTCTCTCTCTCTCTCTCTCTCAACAACAGCAACAACAACAAATTAAAATAAAACAAATAAAAACAACAACAACAAAACCGCCAATAAACAAAAACTCGGGGTGAGGGTGGGGGTGGGGGGTGTGCATGGGTGTGTGGGTACCAGAAGTGGTAGGTCTACAAGTCGTAGTAGTGAATATTGCTAATAGTGGAGCATAATTGCAAAGCTGTATGGACAAAGGAATCACTGGCGTCGGCTATGGCAGCTGTCAAAGACTAGAGGCTTGGACTTCGAACAGCTGCAAGAGATGACGGCATTCCTCCTACCACACTGAAAGATCATCTTGATGGGAAGCACAAGTATGCCACAGGTTGATGTTGAGCACCTGGGAAGACCTTCAGTCCTTCCCCAAGCACTTGGGAAAGAACTGGATGCCCATATTTTAAAATGTGAGAGCGTGTTTTTGGCCTGACCGGGAAAGATGTTATGGCCCTAGCATATGAGATAGCAACCAGGAACAATATTTCACATGTCTCTAATAAGACCAAACTCAGATCAAAGCACTCAAAATGAGACGACAATTTACAATCAGAAACACTACCAAAAGACTCTAGACAAAACGGCAAGCATCAGATCGGGGCTATCTCTAGTGAAGAGAGGGGAGTAAACACGAGTGCCGTGTGTTGTGTAAATGCTGCTGGACATATTGTTACATCAAGTCCTTACAAAGGCAAACTTGAACTATCACGGGCAAAAGGAAAACCTACAAAGAAAGAAAATCAAAGCCCAATGAAGAAAGCAGAGAGAAACAGAAAACCAAAACCAAGAGGGCTAGACATGTCAGTTATCAGCAAGAAGCGGACAGGTTCTGTTTTCCATGGCAAGAACACACCCATAAGTATATGATCCCGTGTACAAGTACTGTGGTTGTGTGTGTGTGTGTATAATTTGCGTTGTCTTGAAGGCTTCATCTCTCTTTCACTTATCAAAATTTGCATCGATTATAAACGCTTCATCTCTTTGTGACTGATCAAATTTTGCGTAGATCGTAAAGGCTTCGTTTTTTTTTTTCGCAGATAAGATTTTGCAACTAGGAATATAGACAGACATGACCAGATAACATAGCAAATAGATGTTCTGTAACCAGCTTGCCGCTCTACTTTTTTTTTTTTTAATCTTTGCTTGTTTGTTTTGTTTTGTGTTTTGTATGTTTGTTGCACAGACATGAAAAATCAGTAGATCACGAACGATGTTGATTTGTATTTCATTCCTGCTTTTAGAATAGACTTAAACCCTGAGTGGTGGTCTGGGCGCTAGTCTTTCGGACGAGACGATAAACCGAGGCCCCGTTTGTTACACATAACTATTTAGCGCACGTAAAAAAAAAAAATTTTAACACGGCAACAAGAGGGTTGACCCTGGCAAAATTCTGTAGAAAAAAGCCACTCTGATAGGGAAACAAATACAGTTGCATGCAGGAAAAAGACAAATAACGGGTAGGCGCTGCACTTGAGGCGACGTGCTCTCGCCCGGGAGAGCAGCCTGAATTTCACGCAGAGAAAATAATCTCCTGTGACATAAAATGGTACAAAATACAAAATACAAAGTTAAGTGCTGGCGTTTATCCGGCCTCTAAATCTATTGGGGGAGCTTGTTTTTCAGTCAGTGACGGTGGGGAAATGTCATGTTTAGTCCTCTGGGGAAATTTGCCAGATCATTTGTTGTTGTTGTTGTTGTGTGTGTGGCATGGCCTGTGTGCGAATCTGACAGTGTGACAACTTGTAAGAGAAGAAAAACTGTGTGTGTGAGGGCGGAGGGTGGGTGGGGGTGACACTCGTGTGTGTGTGTGTGTGTGTGTGTGTGTGTGTGTGTGTGTGTGTGTGTGTGTGTGTGTGTGTGTGTGTGTGTGTGTGTGTGTGATTTCATTATAAGTGTGTGTGTGTGTGTGTGTGTGTGTGTGTGTGTGTGTGTGTGTGTGTGTGTGTGTGTGTGTGTGTGTGTGCATGCAAACTCCGAACTAACATACAAAATAACCGACATAGGAGTCACCCTGTAAGCAGATTATCCAGTCATCATTATGCATATTTGAATCAGCTGTATTCTGTGCAACTCCAACATTATCATCATTCCCTTTGCAAAGTTTTATCTTATCCAACACATTTTTCTTTTGGCTTCAGCATAAAATGATAAAACAAACGTTAAAACCAAAAAAAACACAAAAAAACACATCTAAATAATGTAGTGGTATAAAGAAAAAAAAGTGACTAAATCCATTTGCAATTACTACTACAAATGGTTCTGTCTCAGCCATCTTTGATGCTCAGTTTTATACCCCTGTCCATGGCATTTTACTTCTCTCTTCTCTCTCTCTCTCTCTCTCTCTCTCCTCTCTCTCTCTCTCTCTCTCTCCTCTCTCTCTCTCTCTCTCTCTCTCTCTCTCTCTCTCTCTGTGTCTCCAAGGTACAATCTGTCTCTCAGTCTTCACCACTGCCCTTTCTCTATGACTTGTCCTGTCACAAAATGGACATTAAGTTTCACTGTGCGCGTGACATGCACGTGCTACCGGCTCCCAAAGGGTCAACTATTAAAAAAGGGGAGGAGTCCCTTGTGTAGGGCTAGTCAGGGGAATGAAGGGCCACTGTACTGTGGGGGGGCACGGGTGGTATTTGTGCATGTTTGTACCACTCTATGTCACAGCAGATTTCTCCGCGTGAAATTCGGGCTGCTCTCCCCGGGCAGAGCACGTCGCCACAAGTGCAGCGCCTACCCATTATTTTTTTTTTTTTTTCCTGCATGCGAGTGCATGTTTTCCTATCAGAGTGGCTTTTTTCTACAGAATTTTGCCAGGGTCAACCTCCTTGTTGCCGTGGGTTCTTTTACGTGCGCTAAATAATGATGCGTAACACACGGGACCTCGGTTTATTGTCTCATCCGAAAGACTAGCGCCCAGACGACCACTCAGGGTCTAATGGATGGGGGAAAGTTTTGGCTCCAGACAGGGTAGGAACCACCGCACACTCCGACCCTGACTTTTTGCTTTCTAGGAAAGGCGCGTTACCTCCTAGACCACCGTTCCACCTGCCTGTTTAGAGGATAGGTCCTGAAAGATCAGTGGATCGGTGGTCTAGGAGGTAAGGCGCCTTGCCTAGAAATCGAAAAGTCCGGGTCGGAGTGTGCGGTGGTTCGAATCCCGTTTGGGCCCCAAAACTTTTGCCCCATCCATTAGACCATGAGTGGTGGTCTGGGTGCTAGTCTTTCGGATGAGACGATAAACCGAGGTCTCGTGTTATACATCATTATTCAGCGCACGTAAAAGAACTCACGGCATTAAGGGGGTTGTCCCTGGCAAAATTTTGTAGAAAAGAGCCTCTCTGATAGGGAAACAAATACAGTTGCAGACAGGAGAAGAAACAAAATAATGGTTAAGCGCTGCACTTGTGGCGACGCGCTCTCCCCAGGGAGAGCAGCCCGAATTTCACGCGGAGAAATCTGCTGTGACATAAAGTGGTTTAAAATATTTTTTGTTAAAACACCACCAGTCTGAATCATTTTTCTATAACTGCACCAAACCATGTTTCATCTTGAGGCATTTGATGGTCTAACTGAAGTACTGGAAACACTCAAAAAACTTCCCCTCGTGAACATAATCCCTGAGTTTTGGAAAAAAAAATATGACCACCATTACTTTAAAGGACGGTGCCCAAGTTTTCCAAGCCATTATCAAAAGTTAATTGAAGTACGTGGAAACAAGATTGTGATTTGACCACAAAACCAAGACAGAGGAGCAGGTTGCGTCAATGTTGTTTGTAACCTACCCCCCCCCCCCCCTCTCTCTCTCTCTCTCTCTCTCTCTCTCTCTCTCTCTCTCTCTCTCTCTCTCTCTCTCTCTCTCTCTCTCTCTCTCTCTCTCTCTCACGGTAAAACGAAAAGTTCGGGTAAAGAATATGGGGAGGGCAAGGGGGAGGGGGGGGGGGAGTGAGGGAACCAGGAGCGAGGAATTTGTGACCAGCAGACGGCAATTGCTGTAAGTGGTAAAAGTGAATGAAAAAGTTCAAGGAGTGGAATTATCAGGCGAGGTCAGGCAATAGCTTTTTTCATAACGATATTTTCCCCTGGAGATCATTCACAAACAACTATAGATATTTTACAACTGTAGACTTTTTGGTACAAATATCATGTAGCTAACACACCCTACGCAATTTTTACCAACAACGATCCACACACAACATACACACACACACACACACACACAAACACTTTCCCCCGCCTACAAAATCAATCATCTTGACAGACGATGCGCATTTTAGCTAGTGAAATTTCACCCTCAATAATTCCCACAAACGCAATGTACCAGTTTAGATAGCCAGCAAGCTAAGTTTCAAGGGCTTACTACTGCTGCAGCTATAGTGATAACTCATATGGAAGCTGACCCGCTCAGTAAACTGACTACGAAATGGTTGACTGTTGTTGCTGAATATCAGCAGTAAACGACCTTCGATCCCATTTGGAATGGTGATTTTCATGTAGATGGCATGGCGGATTAGGGTCCACCTGTCTGTGCTGTCTTCCACTCTCGGGGAAATTTTATGGATCATTTGCTGTGTGATTCATATACATGCAGTGCTGCCAGGGAAATGGATTAACATGTGTGTGTTGTTGTGTGTGAGGGATGATGGATGAGAAAGTGTGTTGGTGTGTGAGAAGAGAGAGAGAGAGAGAGAGATGAGAGAGAGAGAGAGTAGAGAGAGAGAGAGAGAGAGAGAATGATGTGTGTGTGTGTGTGTGTGTGTGTGTGTGTGTGGATTCAAATTCATTTAACGTCTTTTCAAAGTTGTGATATTAAGAGAGAGAGAGTTTGTGTGTGTGTGTGTGGGGTGGGGGGGTGGGGGTGGGGTTCAAATTCATTTAACGTCTTTTCACAAGTTGTGATATTAGAGAGAGAGAGAGAGAGAGAGAGAGAGAGAGAGAAGATGTGTGTGTGTGTGTGTGGTGTGTGGTGTGGTGTGTGTGTGTGTGTGTGTGTGTGTGTGTGTGTGTGTGTGGAGAGAGAGAGAGAGAGAGAGAGAGAGAGAGAGAGAGAGAGAGAGAGAGAGAGTGTGTGTGAGTGTGTGAGTGTGTGTATGTGTGTGTGAAGAGAGAGACAGACAGAGAGACAGACAGAGGTAGAGAGAGACAGACAGACAGACAGAAATACAGACAGACAGACAGACAGAGAGTGAGAGACAGAGGTCACCCTCACGAAGCATAGATTATATCTCTCTCACTGCAAGTCTATCAAGTCATGCGATATGCAACACCATAAATGAAAATCTATTCTCATGGTCTAATAACGTTTCGAATCTCCCCCGTGGGGATGCTGGGAGGCCTTTCAGTATAAACAGATTCCCTACCCTCTAGAAATTCACTGCTTGGAATTTCCTCTTTTCTATCCATCTCTTTCTTTCGGCATTATTCTTTCACTTCCTGTTACTTCTTCTTGTCCATTCTCTGCCTTGATGGTCCATTCTCCTGCCTTTTTTATCATCCAGAAAGACTTGAAAGATAATGCTCTCTCCCACGCCGAAAACGGATGTGCTGGGCCTGACATTCAGGCGCTTGACGGCAGCGCAAGTCATTTTTGCTCCTATGACAGACAACAGTAGTTGCTGTCTGAGCGTATGTTTAAGAATAATATCATTTACAATCTGAAAGTGGTTCCACGTATATTAACTTACGATGGTTCAAAACCTCACTCCGTATCTCCCTTTTCTTTTGGGAGATTCGTGTTTTCAACATTTTCGAAGCTGACTCGAATGAATTCACATTTCATTTCATCACATATTTCAGTCAATGTTCTATCCATTCAATAGTAAGACCTGTTGTTTGCATTAATATTATGTCTACTGGATGGAGGGGGGAAGGGGGTGTTATGGGGGGAAAGCACATGAAGACAATATGCAAAAAGATTTTAAATTCTTGATCATTTATATCAATATTTACTAATAATTCTGGATTAACTCTTTATTTATTGACTTAAATGATATTATGTATTCCCAGCTGAATATGGAAAAGAAAACAGTTTTAATCAACATAGAAAATGAACAAAGTTAATGATACACATCTATTGTGAATCAATAAAACAATATGATAAACAAAAGGTGACTGACTTACCTCCCATGCTGCAAACGTTTACTGAGAAATAATTTCCCCTTGTTGACTGTTTTCTTTGTCTCCCTTGACAGAACTTTGGTCTTTTTGAGCCCTTGCCTTTTAGCCTACATAAAGAAGTTGCAAAAGTAATAGATCGAAATGCAGTATTTATATCCATAGTCCTGGCAAATGTAATTTCTGTGTATGAGACAGTTTTGTTTGTTTTGGGTTTGTTGTGTTGTTTTGTTGTTGTTGTTGTTGTTGTTGTTGTTTTTGGGGGGCGGGATAAAGCCACAAACAAAATGATCGCTGGTGTGATCTTTGAGGAGACAGCATTAGGCCTACATGTCTGTGATCAGCAGGCATTTTGGATATTGAATGGGATCATGCTTACGGATACTTCCAATACATCTCTCTCACAATAGTTAAAGGCCTTTTTGGTTTATTCTTTCAAGCGAGAAATGATAATGATTTATCTTTGCTTGTTGATTTAGTTTTCCGTTCCTCGGCTAGGACACTGAGGTTCACCAATAGTGAGATTTGGCGTATGCGACCGTTTTTATCCACTTTATGAAGGTAGCTGCATTCCGACTTTAGGAGAAGATTGACATTAATTTATCATGCTAAACACCCCCCTTAGAAAGTACTCGAGTTTCTGTCCCTCCCAGGGGTAGCTACTCCCAAAACTCTCAAATGAGCCATTTCTGAGAGTGGGAAGTGCATATGGAAATCCACTCAACCGCACACGTGCTCTGCACACTCAGTGCGTGTGCGGGGGTAAAATGAGGGTAAAATGTGGGCCCTCCTCAGGCTCTTTGCACATCATCCAATCGAAAGGATGAAAAACGCGGGGGGATGCGGAACTGCTTTAACGCTAGCTAGCTAGTCTCTATGTCCACAATGTCAAGGTCTTTGTTTGCGTGGGAAAAAAAAAAAAAAAGAAAAAAATGTACCATGGTTCCATGAAAGAAGCAGGTATTGTTATGGTTTGCTCCTTGAAGCTTAGTTTGGTTTAGTTTAGTTTAGTTCAGTTCTGTTTACTTGTATCATTTCACTTTAGTCTTTTGTCCATTGGGGACAAGATAGCTCAGTGCAGTGGTCAGAGCACTCGCTTTCCCTAAGCTAAGGTTAAGCAGCATCGAGCGTGGTTACCGGTTGGATGGGTGACTGCGCGCCTTGGTTTCTGTACAGTTCCCCAGTTGTAAATGGGCACCTGCCTTCTTGAGGGTCAGGAAAGGTAAATCAGCGAGGAAGAGGAGACGGGCACCGTCCTCAATATGCTGGTCCCTGGAGAAGTGAGGTCTCTGACGCCTCGCTCTCCTAGGACCACATAGGTCATGCGATGCCTTTACCTTTTACCAATCTACTCCAGTCTTGTTAAAACTTGGAACAAAATTGATGGACGCAGAGCATTCAAGTAATTACGAGTTTGTCTTTCTCGAAACTAGTATGATTTCATACAATCACCAATCGGACCAATACTAAGTTTCAGTGCACAAATTTGATTGATATCAACAAATTCTGAAAGAGTTCAAAGATATAGTACTATTATCAATGTGGTCTAAAAACAATTATAATCCAGGCTAAATAACTTTAGTGTACTTTCCACCCAGAAGTTGGATAAAACTTTGCACATTTCGACAGGATAGCCATCACGGCAGATTAATAATAGCTAGACTTACTATCTGCGCGTATGTTAGCTCAGAACAGGCACCACTGAACACCACCAAAATGACCCACCAGCAGTGCAGGGCCTCTCTGGCTGGTGGCCCCAAAGCAGCCTGATATTGATGGGCCCCCTGTGTATTTCCGCCCCTGAGGATGAGACATAACGAATCAGGGTATGGCTGTGGCGGTGAGATTGAAATGAGCGGCGTGAGAACAGCAGGACAGGGACGTCACAGAAGATGAGACAGCAAAAAAACCAAACAAAATAGACTTACTATCTGCAACAAATGGTTGCTTCAATGGCGGTCAACCTACCCAGAGTGGAAAAAGGCATGGGACTTGCTCTTCACAAAGATCATGCTAGTTTCTCCAGAATACAGGCACAAGCGTTTCTGTTTTTCAACGTTACTTTTAAGCCGTTTGTTTTGTTTGGTTTTGGTTGTTTGGGGGCTTTTTTTCGGGGTTAGAGTGTGTGTGTGTGTGTGTGTGTGTGTGTGTGTGTGTGTGTGTGTGTGTGTGTGTGTGTGTGCGCGCGCGCGCGCGCGCGTGCGTGCGTGTGTGTGTATGTCCTGCAAACATGCGTTTGTGCATGCATATGTGTGTGAATATCTTCACACTTGCACTTTTGTATATTTATCAAAAGAAGAAAAAAAAAAGGGGAGGCTGGGACAAGATATATGAAATAGTGATGAATATACCCCACCCATTCTTTTCATTTCTTTCTCAAACATCCATCCACATTTCAGAACAACAGAGCAGTGAGAGCTACATCAACACAACATCAACAGTGTGGAGCACAACACATAAGAGGAAATTCACAACAGCAAAAAGAAACTCAACAACAACACTTTTTTTTTTTTTTTTTTGCTTTAATGTGACACCTTTGATTCACAATAAAACAAACAATAATGTGAAATATTTCCTACAAATCAAAATCAAAAAATGATTATGAATACAAACTGAAATAATTTAACTGAAATGTTTGTAGACAAGGTAGAAACACAGTAAAAGAAGAAGAAGAAAAAAAAAGGAGGGAAAAAAATGGACGGAAGACTACATATCACAGGAATGTGTAAATTGCTTTGTGACTACATCATAGCATGCACAGACTTCACTTATCTTTAGGTTTATACATTTAATATTCTCAAAGTTTAAAAAAGTGATTAAAATAAAATGTATTAAAAGAAAATTATGGCTGTTGTGAATGAAGTCAAAAGAATTCTGGTTTTCATTTTGATTGAGAAAAAGAATATCTAAAAAACAAACACTAAAAAACTGCATTTGCAACACTTGCTCATGCACACACATGCATGCACACATAGACACACAGACAGGCAAACAGAAAGACGTACATGCGCACACGAGCACACACCTCATCTCTCTCTCTCTCTCTCTCTCTCTCTCTCTCTCTCTCTCTCTCTCTCTCTCTCTCTCTCTCTCTCTCAAAATACACATTGACTTGGGAGTAACAGGGAAAGGTAACCACTAATTCATACAAAACAGAAGTTGAAACACCTATGTAACACTGTTCACTATACACAGAAATTTAGTCTTTCAGATAATAACTACAAAATAAGAATTGAAAACAAACAAAAAAAAGAAATCGAGATCAAAGGAAAAATATTCAGTCACTAGAACATTCTCTTCGAACACTAAGAAAAGTGACGACAATGATGGCAAAAACGATAATAATGACGATGATAAGTATAACCAAATAACAACAGTAACTAAAACATTCTTTCCATACTAAGAAAAGTGACCCTGATGATGACATTAATGATAATGATGCCAATGATCGTGTTAATGATGCCAATGATGATGTTAATGACGACGATGATGATGATAATGGTAATGATGATGATGATGTCATTATCACATCTTCACTTCCTTGGGTTTTCTTCAACAGATTAGTGAGCAAAGAAAACGAAATAAACACCTGTGAAAGGTGTACGTTTGAATTGTATACATGATACATGCATAAACCAATAGAAACAAAATAAATAGGTAAACACAAATATAAAACAGAATAAATAAACACACCAATATATTGGGTAAAAAAATGTCTATCCGAACTGAATCCCATCAACTATTGTGCTGTCCAAGAGAACAAAAACAGTTCTGCTGAAACTTCATGCACACACAAATGACACACCTCAATTTTTTTTTTAAAATCCGAACAAAAATCATACATACATTCAATTACAACACTCCACCAATACCTACAACTAATTACAACAGTAACTAACAACTTGGGTGACAGGTGAACACTATACAGCAAAAAAAAAAAAATCACAATCGTAAGCAAGCAATGTTTATGAACACACACACACACACCCAAACATACAGTATACCAAAATCTCTCCACCAAAAGCTCTTTTTCATGATTCACAAAATGTGACCTGTCCCGTTTATTTATGCACTCATCTTCTTTCTTCCGCAGAACATAATGGCAAATTACAATCACTCTCGCAACCAATGTCACCACAATGCACAAATCCGTTCTACTTTGCAATTTGAAAATACCAATTTTTGGATCCAAAACAAGGCGTGTTTCCAGATATTTCTTATAACAATGTCTCATTGGCTCAACTCTACAGAATAATTCTTATGAAGACAGGTTTATTGAAAGATGACTTAAAGTAAACCAATAACACATATGACAGTCAGTATTCCAACTGTCCAACAAAATTTTAATGATTTTCTTAAAGCATACAGACAGTACATGACAGCATACCAACTTTTTCTGTGTGTCATCTAACAATGAATAAAAGAATGGCATCAGTTGTTGTTTTTTAAAGGTAAATGACATGTTGTACAGAAACTTTTTATGTAGAAAATATTTCAAAGATAGTGTGATTGTCCTTTACATTTAATCCAAATGAATAACACAAATCCAAATGAGTAACACATCTCAAAGGATGTCATACCACTCATTCAAGCGACAGAAGTAGAGTCAAACAAATGAAAACAATAACCTGGCTAAGAAAACCACTATGTTCTTGTAATATTCATTCCAAATTGTATAAGGAGAGCAAAGAAAAATATCACTTTTCTTTCTGTTATTGAAACAGGCCAACGCCTTTCCTTCTCTTATTATCTAAACATGATCTGATTGGGGAAAAAATGAATATATAGTAATCATTCCTTTTTGTTTGGATTTTTCAATATGTCAAAAACTGCAATCTTGAAAAAACAAGATCTACTACCAAGGAAATTGCACACACACACACACACACACACACACACACACACACACACACACACACACACACACACAACCACGCACGAGCGCATTAAGTACTTTTCCTTTGTGCTAAAAACATTATGCATCAAGTTTTTTGTGAGACATTATCATTCTATACAATCAATACACATCATCACATCACAGAGGCATGGAGAAAACACACAGAGAAAAACAAACCACAGCAAAATGGATGTTGACCGTCTCACCAGCACACACAAAGAAATACAACAACACCCAGCTATCCCTGGGTTAATGAAATCATGAACCACACCAGCTGAAAGTCTTTTTTCTTTTAATGACCATTAAACAGTGCATAACATTTTTATCATCTGACCACCTAACTGTGTAGGACACTTGTGCATGCATACACACACACAACACACACTCACACACACTCACACACACACACACACACCACACACACACACACACACTCACACACACACACACACACACACCACACACACACACACCACACCACACATACACACACACATACACACACACACACACACACACACACAACACACACACACACACACACACACACACACACACACACACACACACACACACAACACACACACACACACACACACACACCACACACACACACACACTTATACAATAGTATCCAAATTACCAGCAACCAAGTTAAGCCTCACACTGTACAAAGTCATTCAATCAATAGGTCATGGTAACTTTCACTCATAAGCATTACATTCCTGAATCATCTCATATTCTCATTATACAAGGCGTCTGTCATAAGTAGCAACAATCTGTCAACTGGTTAAGGAACTCCTCTCCAGGAGCCCTCTGCCCAAAACATAGCCCAAACACACTCCACTAATGGTGCCATTGTGCCCAGGAGGTAAAGCTTACCTCTCACAATATGCCTCTTCCCAAATCAACAGCCAGAATCATCTGCATCAAGCAGTGCCCTTGCTCCTAAAGTGCAACATTTGTGAATCTTGTCTATTATCACTCAGAGTGAAAAGATGTTAAACTGAAGAATGAACAAAACAAACTTGTGAATGTGATGAAAAATTGCTATAGGTCAAGAGCCCCCCCCCCCCCCCCCCCCCACCCCCTCCTAGCCTTTGTGCTTTAAAAAAAAAAAAAAAGTGGAATTTAGTATATTCCTTTTGAATCTATACTATGGTGGTTGTTTTTTTCAATGCTAAATCTAACTAAGCACTCTGAATTTCCATCTGTTGCTTAACAAATGAACTAAATGTGTGAATTAACACATTAGATAAAAACTATTAACAGAACAAATATACCACAAGAAGGCCACATAACTAAACTGACACCAGTCCATCAGAACATGCCATTTACCCATTGCCTGAGGATAAATACAACTGCCATCATCTAACAGTTGGTGTCATTAGAACTGTCAGGAGGATTGAACATAAATGAAAGCCTGGTTACCAGCATGCTTGCTTGCATGAATGCTAGTATTCATTTCCTGGCTTCAAGATGGAACTTGTTCAGCAGTGTACATGGTTTTAAAAACAAACAAACAAAAACCCACCCATAAGCACATATTGAATAAAATAGAACTGGTGAACGATGACAAAATCATGATAACCTCAATGGGATTTCAAAACCTTGTAGATTAGTTCAAACTGGATTCAAGAACACCAGTTTGTAAAATAACAAAATATGAAGACATCACACACATGCACACTTGGTACTGTTCATGTCCACTGACTTTCAGTCTTTCAAATAAAAAAAACAAAACAAGATTAGTGTCGCAATGGCGACACCAAGACACCCTGGCTCAGAATTTCACACCTCATCCACCATACCTAACCTGGGAGATTCTACGGGGCATGCACTTTTTTCAGAAGTTCAAAGCAAGCAGCAGCACACAGCTCTCTCTCTCTTGCTCTGTCTGTCTTCTATGGTTATCCACTGACATGAATTTTGCCACATCCCTAAAAAATCATCATCATCAGGATTTTGTACAAAATTCAACACCACCTTTCTATCCCCACTTCCATCCCTACTCCTGTCTGCCCCCTTGACCTAAAACAAAATCCCCCACATATTTTCTGAACGTATCATAGCTACCTACTAAAACCCTGTCATTTTGTACTGTGCATGGCCTAAGCTGGACCAAATAAATAATGAATAAATAAATAAATAAATAAAAAGTTGGCATGGTGCAGTAGTCAGCACATTGGATTTTAGGCTGGAAGTTTCGGCTATGGCGTGTGCCCCTGAAAAGGCACTTTACGCTATTTTCTCACCCCACCAGGTGTAAAAGGGGTACCAACCTGTGTTGGGGTTAACCCTGCGATAGACTGGCGTCCTATCCAGGATGGAGTCTAAGACTCTCAGTCGCTTAACGCCACAGAAACCGGGATAAGCACCGGCCTGATGAGCCTTAGGCTCGGGACAGACTTTAACTAACTAACTAACTACAGGTTTGAATCCCATGAAGTCAAAGACTGTTTTCTGACTCCATCAAACTCCTGTCCACAGTGAGTTTGCTATATGGGCTCAATGGGAAGACTGCCTGGGGCCACGCAGTTGAGCATCATCCACTTTACTGATGCCATTATTTCAGTTGGTTGCTCACATGACACGACAAACACAAAATTAGGGCACTTAAGTGGTGGTGGTGTCCTGCACATGCTGGCACATCAAAACACCACTAAAGTGACCCAACAGCAGTGCAGGGCCCTTCTGGCAGGTGGACCCAAGGCTGCCCAACATTGGTAAGTTTCCTGTGAATTTCTGGCCCTGAGAAAATGAGATGGCAAACCTGGATGTGGATCAGAATGAGCTAGTGTAGGAACAGCAGAACCAGTATATCAGGAAGTGAGGCAGGAAAATAAATGAAAAAAACTGATATATGATTAAAAAAAAAAAAAAAACTATACAAACACTTTCTTTTGAGACCCTGTTGTGCCCATCACAAACAAAACCTGTCTGCTAGCAAAAAAATTTTTGGGGAATACCTTTGTAAAATTCTAAGAAATCTCCTTTTCTGCTTTCAATGAATACAAAACAAAAAAAAAGAAATGGCACATTCCTTTTTATCACAAATATCTTTGCATACCCATAAAGCCACTTCTTCTCTTCAAATTCTATTTTCCAAGTGTATAACTGCAAGTGCTTATGTGTGTACATAACATTTTCACTTCACAGCTAGTGTAAGGGAAACAACTTCAACTTGCACCACCACTCAGTTTGTGGATTTTCTCCCCTCATCTGCATCCTCAAACCTCGGATTTCACATTTTCACCACCAGAGACAAACCACACACAGACGGCTTCAGCTTCAACTATGTACACATTGCAATAACAGTATTGGATTCAGCATTTTAGGGTACTTCATGACATTTTCTTTTTTTTTACAAGCTGTCTCAACTAAAGAGTGACAAAATTTCACAGCTGCACTTTTATTCTTTTATCTTTATTTTTTTATTTTTCGAGGGTAACAGAGTAAGTATTCACATTACTTTTTTTTGTCTGACCTTTGTTGTGGATGTCATCACTAACTCAAATGGGCCCAGGCCAAAAAGCCATGTCAGTTACTGATGATACGGGAAATGCCAAGGCAATTCTAAAATACTGTCATGCTGTGAAACATTAAGCTGAGATGGTCTTTGTCCATGACAAGCTCTTAGCATAAGAATTTGTACCCTCCATCAGGGAGAAAAAGTCATAGCACAGTTGCCTGTTACAGTGAGGTACATGAAAACTGCTATACATGCTAATTTCTCACCTAGTTTATATAAAAAGGTTTTGTGGTAGTTCTTAGGTTTGGTGAGTGAGAGCTAACTTTTGGATGTCAAACTACTCGACACCTAGTCATTTTATCTGACATATCATCAACAGGGGTAGGCCTATTCATCGCACTCACTACTGTGCATTGTTCATCAGCCAGATGAGTATGAAGTTTTTCATCCTAGCACACTTTGCCATTACGTTACATACAGTTTGTGTGTGAAAACCCGAGTCAAGTGCGTGGATCGAGTACCAAGTTATGTGGGTGGAGGTGTGAGAGTATCAAAGTTAAAGGGGGTGTAGGCAGATATATTTATTATTTATTTATTTATTTATTTATTTACAAACTGCTCCTACTTGTTGACCCATCTTTTCTGTCACTTTGAACAAATGATCATTTTCCATCATTTGAAATAAGAGATACATAAAGCTTTTTTTTTTTTTTTTACAATGTCACAAAATGTCATTGACATCTTCATCACATTCCTCATCATCAGCACAAGGAGCAGTGTCAACACTAAAAGACACTTTGAGAAGAAAACGGGAAGAACAAGAGACAGACAGAAAGACAGACAGAAAGAGAACAGACAGATAGACAGACAGAGAGACAGAGAGAGGGACAGAGAGAGGAGAGAGAGACAGAGAGAATAGTAAAGAAATACTGAAAGAGAGAAAGCAAACAGAATCATAAAAAGAAGGCTTTCTAAAGAATAACGATATTTCAAATCAGACACAAAGCAAAACATATTCTTTAATAAAAACAAAAAAAAAAAACCATAATGCAGAGAAAAGAGTGAGCAGCTGAAACAAGAATAACAAAAACAAAATGAGCAACAGAAAGAAAAAAAAAAAAACCCTCAACAACCAAACCAAACACAACCAGTCGACCATTTGAGCTTTTTCAAAAACAGGAAGGAAAAGAGCCAAGAAGGAAGAGGAAGAAGAAGAAGAGAAGCGGGGCGCAGAATTCCGTCTATGTGAAAGAGAGGGAGGGGGGAAGGGGGGGAGAGTCAGGCAGGGAGGACACCCCCCCTCAGTAGAAGAGCGCCTCCACAGTCTGCTGCAGGGAGACCAGGGACCTGACCAAGCACAGAACCAGGGTGTAGCACAGCAGTCACTGCAGCAACGAGTCCAGCTCATTGTTCTTGGCTTTCCTGAAACACCAGGCAGTCACAACACCACTGATCAGGGGTGCGAATATGAAAGAAAGGGGGGGGGTAGAAAGGGAACTGCAGGACTATTTGGCTACTCTGAAGATTATGTGGATCAACAACAGGAGTACTGACTGCGTTGAAGACTGTGCCATGAATTTCACCACTATTGACTACTTTGAAGACTAAGGAGTATCAATACAGGACTATTTGACTACTCTGAAGACTATGGAGAACAATAATCGAAATACTTCACTACTCTGAAGACTATGGAGAACAATAATCGAAATATTCACTACTCTGAAGACTATGGAGATCAACAATAGGACTATTTCACTAAATCTGAAGACTATGGAGATCAACAATAGACTATTTCACTACTCTGAAGACTATGGAGATCAACAATAGGACTATTTCACTACTTGAGGACTAAACAATAATAGAACTATTTGACTACCATAAAGACTATGGAAATCATCAATAGGACTATTTGACTACTCTGAAGACTAATGCAGATCATTATAATCAAATATAGGACATCACCAACAAATGCCCCCCTCCACCCCTTCAAAAATTAAACCCCCATCAAGTTCTTTTTCAAATAAACAGATTGGATTCTTAAACTGCAATCCTAAGGTATGTATACTATCTATATCATAGCTGATATCTGTGACTTGGAAGCATCCACATACTATAGAAGACACAACAATAACGAAGGGCAACAGCACATCCTACTCTGTAAATGATGAAATACAGCAAAAGTTAACCTTCTCAACGTTTCACCAAACAGGCCAGACACAATCCACACAAAACAGGAGAGAAATATCAACACATCTGTGAAGGCAAGAGTCGGAAGAGTGCCCTGGCAATCTTACTTGGATTTGGAGCTTTTGGGTCTGTTAGCAGTCTTGGGCCGGCCCGATTTGGAGGTCTTGCTGGCTGTCTTGGGTCGCAGGGCTTCCTCCGCCCCCTCTGCTGTGTAGGCCAGGTAGACATGAGACAGATCCACTGTTTCATTCTGCACACAGGCATACAGTCATCACCATTTGGTACTGGTGTGAGAGTAATGGCAGTGTTGTCACACAGCGCTTGTACATAAGAGTGAGAGCAACACCCTGCTTAATGAGAAAAGTAATCTCCCCCATTTCTGCAGCCACGATCACTAAGCTTCTTTCTCACTCCGTTACCTATCGAGTCAGCAAGAGTAAAGACAAGAGTTTGTGTCAACATACTTCCACATATTCAACACATCTAGTTGGCTTCCCACCCCTGATTATAGACAAGTGAAAAGGAAGATATGAGGGGTCATAACTGTCAAAAAAATAATAAAAAACTCTGGAAGGACGTGGCAGGATGTTTAAGATTTGTCAATATGTAAACGCAATTTCTGGTTCGTACCAGCCTTTTCCATTTGACGAAAATCGAACTGAATGTAAAGTATTGGATCAACTATACGAGGTCCGTGTGCGAACGCAGCAGAACATGCCACATGTTAAAATCCTTCACCTTTCGAAGAGAAGGCATGTATGCCGTTGAACGGAATGACAAAATTTTTTAAAAAAACAGCATGCACAGTGGTGTTTAGACACCATCTGAGGGGAAAAAAATGGGTAGCGCTGCACTTTTGGCGATCGCTTCCGGAGAGCACCTAATTACGCAGAGAAATGCTGTGACATAAGTGGTATAATAAAAATAAGTATAAAAATATAAAAGAATTTTTCCAGATTTTCATTAAAATACCTAGAATGTATAATCATCACAGAGTGAACTGCAAAGTACATCATGTCTACAAATATCATTTGATGTTGAAAATATCATGTAGCTACTTGATAGAAATATTTGAAATAAAGATTCACGCGTTCTAATTTTCATTTTTAAAAAAAATTGGAGCAAGATAAATTATTCCAAATACAGGCATGTTTCCACTGTGATAACCATACTGATTTAAGGTGAAACTAATCAAAGACATTAAAAGAAGCAATTGAACAAAAAAGCCATCCTTCTATACATTCAGAGAAAGGTAACCTTTATTACTAAACAGCAAAAAAAAGACACTCTTGCAGTCACTGCCCCTGTTACTGCTGCTGCTGCAGTCTACTCACTTTGTCCTTATCCTTCTCAGGCTGTGGTGTCTGCTTGCGCATGTTGTTGCCTGTGTAGGCCACACAGCGCAGCTGCCACTCTCCTATATCGTCGTTCCAGTTCACGTGCTGCTCTATCATCTCCTGCACAGATATGACACAAATACAATATGTGGAGTGCAAGTGAAGGATTTAGAGCATTTTAGGGGGGGGGGAGGAGGGGGTGGAAAAGCTGCAGGAAGGTAGGGTGTGTTTGTGTGTGTGTGTGTGTGTGTTGTTGTGTGTGTGTGTGGTGTGTGTGTGTGTGTGTGTGTTGTGTGTGTGTGTGTGTGTGTGTGTGCGTGCGTGCGTGCGTGCGTGCGTGCGTGCGTGCGTGCGTGCGTGCGTGCGTCGTGCGTGCGTGCGTGCGTGCGTGCGTGCGTGCGTGCGTGTGTGTCAGTCAGGGAGTGAGGCAGCAGGTATGTGCGAGCGTGCGTGCATGCGTGCATGCATGTGAGTACATGAAGGTGACAGGTGGTTGAAGGACTCAGCAGACACAGAGACAGAGAAAGATGGTGAACTCTGGTGACATTCCGTGGAGCTCCTACCCACGACATCGACGATGGAGACAGTTGAGTCGAGTTTCAAAGACAGACAACTAAACCCGAAAAGTTTTCCCTCTCAATCTCAATACATTCTTTACCTTACGTCAGCCTGACCAACTGAACTGTCTCACCTGGAACTCTGGGGGAATGAAGTTGTCGATGATGACCATCTGCAGCTTGAGCTCTCTGCTCAGCTGACGCACATTCTCCAGCAGTCCCTCCATCTCCCGCTGGTGCTCCTGCTGCAGGTCTGCTATCTGAACACACACACACAACAACTCCAGTCATGGGGAGGGTCCACATGCTGATAGAATTTTTTTTTGTATTTTATACCACTTTATGTCACAGCAGATTTCTCTGCATGAAATTCAGGCTGCTCTCCCCGGGGAGAGCGTGTCGCCACAAGTGCAGCGGCACCCATTTTTTTCTTTTTCCTGTCTGCTATTGTATTTGTTTCCCTATCAGAGTGGCTTTTTTCTACAGAATTTTGCCAGGGACAACCCCCTTGTTGCCATGGGTTCTTTTCTGTGCGCTAAATAGTTATGTGTAACACACAGGACCTCGGTTTATTGTTTCATCCGAAAGACTAGCGCCAGACCACCACTCAGGCTATGGATGCGGAAAAAGATTTCGGCCCAAACGGGGTACGAACCACACTGTCACTCCGACCCACTTTCTGCTTTCTAGGCAAGGTGCGTTACCACCTAGACCACCGATCCACCAAAAGAAGAACAAACAGATTTTGAGAGGAATACCCCAACTGTCAGTTTTCCCCATTTTCAGCTGGATGGAAAGAAGGAATCAACAGATGTTGAGAGGTGTACCACAGCTGTCAGTTTTCCCCCACTTTCAGCTGCCCTCAGCTGCTATCCATTGCATCCCAGTCCAGCCCAGCTGGTGCTAATTATAGCAGGAGCTGACCACACTTAGACTAGCCCCTTTCTCGCATCTTTTCTCTTCTCTTCTCTTTCTCCGACTCCCTCCACCTCCCTTCCTCTCATCTGCTCTCTTTCCCCCCCCCCTCCCTCTCACTCTCCTCCTCTCCTTCCCTCCTCTCCTCTCCCCTCCCTCCCTCCCTCTCTCCCCCTCCCTCCCACCCCCTCTCTCTCCCTCCCTCCATCTCTCTCTCTCTCTCTCTCCTTCCCTCCCTCTCACCCTCCCTCCCTCCCTCTCTCCCTCCCTCAGCCCCTACCTACCTCAGACTTGGCCTGCATCAGCATGGTCCAGACTTTCTTCAACTTCTTGGACTTTCCGGCCACCTCCTCCTGCAGGCTGGAGTATTTCTCCTCAATGTCCAGCCGCTCTTGCTGAACAACAAAAACACACACACAAAAATAAACCATCACAGCTTTCTCAACACCTGCAAAAACTGAGCACACTAACGATGTTTTATCTTAAAGACAACATATGTGAACATTCTTTGGGATTTCATAACTGGAAAAGGACTTAAAACTCTGTGGGAAAAAAACCCAACGATTATTAAAAATTTTCAAAATGTCAGATCTGAACAGATTTCCTCTCCCTTTCCTTTACAACCACATCAAAATCTGTCAATGTTCCAACTACTCAACAAGACCTACAGCAATAACAATCCACCACAGCAAGCTGTTCTGAGTTAAGTCAGGTCTGCCTGCAGTGATCAGTACCTTGCGCGCGCACACACACACACACACACACACACACACACACACACACACACACACACACACACACACAACACACACACACATCCCACCACACAGAAAAACCCGTCTTCCCCCCCCCCCCTCTCTGACCTCCTTCTCCTCCAGCTGTCTCCTCAGCTGGTCCTCTTTGTGTTTGCGCTCCTCCAGCTCCTTGGCGCTCTCCTCCAACATGCGTTCCTGCTCCTCCGCCTTCTCCAGCAGGTTCTCTCCCCCCACGATGATCTTCTTCTGGATGGCCGCCAGCTTGTTCTCCAGGATCTCCTGTTCATCCCTGAGACACACACGTCACAGCATGCAGATCCAGCACAACTCAGTCAAGGGTCTAGGCCCCAGTGCTAAAAACTAACCCTTTCCTTTTACCAAGTCTAAGTGTGGTCAGTACCTGCTATGATTAGCACCAGCTGGGATGGAATGAATAGCAGCTGAGAGGAGCTGAAAGTGGAGAAAGGTGACAGCTGTGACACACTGAGACCTTTGTCCATGTGTGTGTTTCCTTCATATTCTTTCTTTTTCTTTGTCATCGTCGAATGCTCAGACAACAGCCATTGTTGTCTGTCATACGAGTGAAAATGTGTTGTGCATCACTGCTTGAGTGCTGGACTTGGCCCAGCATAATTTTTATCCGACTTCGACATGGGAGAGAATTGTTATCGTTTTAAGTCTTGCTGAATAAAAAGGCAGGAGAATGGACCAAGATGGCAGAAAATAGACATGAAGGAGGTGACAGGGAAATAAAAGAACAAGGCAGAAACAAAGAGAGGGATAAAAAAAAAAAAGAGGGAATTCCTAGCTACAAAAGAAGGTGGGGATGTTATTCATACTAACAGGCCCCCCCCCTAGGCATCGTCATGATCAAATTTCCTTCATATAAGACAAGAACCTTTGCTTTTGAAGACAAAAAAGGAACTCTCTATTTATCAAGCTGCTGCACCTCCCATACTTCCTTTCATAAACAATACACAAATAGAAACTAATATCAAACTGGGGTTTTTTTTTCAGTTTTTCCACGTCAACACTCATTTCCCAATTACAAAGGAAGCGACAGACAATTTGCATGCATTTGGGTGTCTTATGACACATCTTCATGATGGCCAAAAGGACTGAATTATCTGACATAAAATATAAATGTTCTCAAACCCCAAGTCTGAATCTTCATGACACCTGGTTAGTGTAGGAATTTTCCTGTCTACCAGCCTTTATTTTCTTTTTCGTCTAGATCTCACACCACTTCAACAACCACACAAACCACCGTGCTCACTCACAGCTGTCAGTTTCCCCCACTTTCAGCTCTTCCCAACTCTGCCTAGGACGGTCCCAAGCCCGGCTGAAAAAGGAGGAGGGTTTGGCGTAGGGTTAGCTACCCCACCCTGTGAAAAAACTCTAGCTACAGAAACGCCAAATAGCAATATAACAGACATCGCGGACCTGGGGAGGGATGGACCTCCAGCTGGAAGGAGTATGAAGTCGGGCGGTGAAAGCCAGAATCATCTGGAAGCCGTCAGACCGAAGACCATCATCTCCACCAGGACCACCACATCCATCGGTACATGGAACGTCAGGACCATGTACGAGACGGGGAAGACAGCGCAAGTAGCCGCAGAGATGAGGAAATTCAACCTCACCATCCTAGGAATCAGCGAAGTCAGATGGACTGGTTCCGGGCAGAAGCGACTGACTTCCGGGGAGTTGCTGCTGTTCTCGGGGCACGAGCAGGAAGATGCTGCACACACCCAGGGAGTCGCCCTGATGCTTTCCAAGCCAGCACAGGGAGCGCTCATCGGGTGGGAGGCACACGGACCAAGGATCATGACAGCCTCTTTTCGTACAAAGAAGAAGAGGATCAACATGGACATTATCCAGTGCTACGCCCCAACGAACGACAGCGAGGAGGAGGAGAAAGACGACTTTTATAACAGATTGCAGACCATCATACAAGACAGACCGAAGAGAAACATCATCATCGTAATGGGCGACTTCAATGCCAAGATAGGCAGTGACAACCAGGGATACGAGGAGATCATGGGGCGACATGGGCTAGGCGAGATGAACGACAACGGGGAGAGGTTCGCAGACCTGTGTGCCACAAGCAACCTGGTCATCGGAGGAAGTGTTTTCCCGCACAGAAGGATACACAAGGCAACTTGGGTGTCGCCAGACCTGTCAACGGAGAACCAGATTGACCACATCTGCATCGTGAAGAAGTTTCGCCGCTCCCTACAGGATGTACGCGTCAAGCGAGGAGCAGACGTCGCTTCGGATCACCATCTACTTGTTGCCCGATTGAAGCAGAAGCTGAAGAGAAATTGGACGGGGGGATCCAGTCAACGCCAGCGTTACAACACCACGGCGCTGAAGGACAACAGGAAGCAAGAAGAGTTCAAGGTCACTCTATCCAACAAGTTCCAAGTCCTAGGAGAGCTGCTTGAAGAGGAGACGATAGAAGAGAGGTGGCAGAGAGTGAGAGAGACAGTGACCTCAACATGTCAGGAAGTACTGGGCCCCAAATCATTCACACACAAGGAATGGATTTCAGCAGCTACCCTAGAGAAAATAGAAGGAAGAAGAGAAAAGAAATTAGCCGTCAACAGCAGCAGGACACGATCAGCAAAAACAAAAGCCCAAGAGGAATACACAGAAGCAAATAGGGTTGTAAAGCGAAGCATTAAAGCAGATAAGCAAAACTACTTGGAGACATTGGCAAAAGAAGCAGAAGATGCAGCTCACCAGAACAGCACCAAGGACCTGTACTTCATCATCAAGAAGTTATCAGGGAAGTTTGCCAAGCCAGAGAGACCAGTAAAAGACAAGAATGGAGGAGTAATAGCTGATGACGAAGGACAGAAGAACAGGTGGATTGAGCACTTCCAGGAGTTACTCAACAGACCAGCACCTACAAACCCACCAGAGATACCGACAGCTGCAAGCGACCTGCCGATCAAGTGTAGTGCTCCCACAAAGGAAGAGATCCGCAGCGCCATCAAGCAATTGAGGAATGGTAAGTCTGCAGGACCTGACAGCATCCCAGCAGAAGCCCTGAAAGCCGACGTCGAGACCAGTGTGGAGCTCCTCTACCCGCTCTTCGGCGGGATCTGGGAGGAAGAAGAAATACCAACAGAATGGAAAGAGGGTTACCTCATCAAACTCCCCAAGAAAGGCGACCTCAGTTCCTGCTCCAACTACAGAGGGATAACGCTGTTGTCCATCCCAGGAAAGGTGTTTAACCGCATCCTGCTGAACCGGATGAAGGACGCAGTAGACCCGCATCTCCGTGACCAACAAGCTGGCTTCCGAAAGGAAAGATCATGCACGGATCAGATTGCAACACTGCGCATCATCCTGGAACAGTCCCTGGAATGGAATTCGCCACTATACATCAACTTCATAGACTATGAGAAGGCTTTTGACAGCGTTGACAGACAGACCCTCTGGAGGCTACTGAGACACTATGGAGTGCCAGAGAAAATCACCAACATCATCAGGAAATCATATGAAGGAATGACCTGCAGAATAGTTCATGGCAGACAGCTCACCGACGCCTTTGAAGTAGATACCGGGGTAAGGCAAGGATGCTTACTATCTCCTTTCCTGTTCCTGCTGGCCATCGACTGGGTCATGAAAACCTCAGCGGACCAGAAACGTAATGGCATCCAATGGACACCCTGGAAACAGCTAGACGACCTTGACTTTGCGGATGACCTGGCCCTTCTCTCCCACACCCAGCAACAGATGCAGGAAAAGACCAACATCGTTGTGGAGAACTCAGCTAAACTGGGCCTCAACATCAACAGAGGAAAGAGCAAGGTACTCAAGACAAATGCAGCCAATGCAACACCCATCACAGTCAAAGGAGAAGCGCTGGAAGAGGTGGAAAGCTTCACATACCTCGGCAGCATCGTGGACACACAGGGAGGAACAGACACAGACGTCAGAACCCGCATCGGTAAAGCAAGGGCAGCCTTCAAGCAGCTCAGAAACGTCTGGGGATCAAGCGACATCAGCATCGCCACCAAGACCAGGCTCTTCAACACCATCATCAAGCCAATACTAATGTATGGAGCAGAGACCTGGAGAAACACCGTCACCACCATGAAGAAAATCCAGGTCTTCATCAACACCTGCCTCAGGAAGATCCTCAAGATACGATGGCCAGACAAGATCAGTAATGAAGAATTATGGCAGAGAACCAGACAACAGCCTGTTGAGAAAGAAATCCTACAGAGACGTTGGCGATGGATAGGACACACCCTACGGAAACCTGTATCCAGCATCACAAGACAAGCTCTCACCTGGAATCCACAAGGGAAAAGAAAGAGAGGGCGGCCTAGAAATACCTGGCGCCGGGACCTGGATGCAGATGCGAAAAAGATGGGCAAGACGTGGGGACAACTGGAACGCCTAGCCCAGAACCGAGATGCCTGGAGACAGCTAGTTGGCGGCCTATGCCCCAGAAGGGACCACAGGCAGACATGACATGACATGACAGCTCTTCCCAGCTGCTAATTGATCAATCCCATCTCAGCCTAGGTGGGGGCTAGCTCATGCTATTCATAGCAGGAACTGACCACACTTGGACTAGGCAAAAAGGAAAGGGTGTGCTAAATTTAGCTCTCTGGACGGAGCGGTGTCAGATCTGTATGGTGTGAGCTGTACAACAGACAGGGAACAGATACATTTACATGGGAGTGCTAACTCTACTCCCCCCAAAAGTCTTTCTGATGAGACTAAAAACTGAGGCCCCGTGTGCGAACGCACGCAGAGTATCTTGCGCACACGTTAAATCCTGTTCATCTTTTCGTAAGAGTAGGCCATCGTGTGCCGGTGGGAACAGATGACATTTACAAAACTGCATACACACGGGAACTGGATGTAAAAAAGCAGCTTATTCCATTATCCTCGATATCAAAGAATGAATAAATAAAAAATTTTAAAATCTGCATACACATGGGGACTGGATGTACAAAAAGCACACATGTGCTTATTCCGTTATCCTCGATATAAAAGAATAAATAAATAAATAAATAAACATATAAATAAACAAAGAAAATAGCATACTTGTATTTCTTCAGCTCGTTTTCTTTCTTGTCCAGGTCTTCTTTCACTTTGTTCTTCTCCTCCTCGGCCATGTCCTTCTTGGACTCCAGAGCTTTACGGTCTGCATCGATTTTGGCCTGGATCTCTGCCATCTTCTCTTTGGAGATCTTCTTTTTACCTGTACAAAAGTAACAAAATCACAGTGCATTTATAACTACTGAATGCTTTGATAAAAGACTTGGGGGGGGGGGGGAGAGAGAGAGAGAGAGAGAGAGAGAGAGAGAGAGAGAGAGAGAGAGAGAGAGAGAGAGAGAGACAGACAGACAGACAGACAGACAGACAGACAGACAGACAGACAGACAGACAGACAGACAGAGACACAGAGACACAGACAGACAGACAGACAGACAGACAGAGACAGACAGAGACAGACAGACAGACAGACAGACAGACAGACGGAGTTAGTTACAAACACAACAGACACCAATGGGAAGCCTAAAGACAGGGCAAAAGATTATCTGGAAGAAAAGATAAAAGCAAGAGAACTATCTTAAACAGAGAGAATGACTATACACTTTGTAGATTACATTTTGTTTGTTTAGAATATGATACTTTTGTTTGTTTTGAATTAAAACTGTAATGATTTTGACAAGTGCTCAACTTTATCTTTGTTTCCCCCATTGGAAAGACATTACTTTAAAAAAAATAATAATAAAATAAGATAAATAAATGCTATTTTTTAAAAAGACAGAACTGTATCTCTCTTGTAAAACTTTTCAGACTTGTAGCTGCTACATTACTCTAGAGAATACTTTCATAGCTCTGATATTAAATACACCTTCCAGAGTGACAAAGATATCTTACTTAACATCCATATTAGGAATCTCACAAAACAAAAACTAGCATTGTACTTATCTGATGTTCTTATCAGAACAAACCAATGAATTGCGTGTGCGTACACACACACACACACACACAACACACACACACACACACACACACAAGCACATGCACAGACACATGTCTAATCACAATCCAGATAACATTTTTAAAAGACAGAAGATAGCTCAAAATATTTACAAAATTTCTACTGCCCTTAGATTTAAATTACACAAAACCCTATGGTTAACTATTTCTTTATATCCTTCAAATATCATGCTTTAACTTTGTCAGGTACTTTTCACATTAAATCGGAAAAGTAAAATTGATGATACAATCATAAACTAGAAAGTTATTCAGCCATAACAGTTTACAGCCAAACAGAGGAAATCTTTTTTAAAAATTAAATTAAAAAAGAAGAAATGCTGATAACATAAACAGAGTGGCAACATAATTACTAAAACCGAAAGCGAAAAAAAAAAAAAAAGCTGCATATCAAATTTCCTCACTTACCCTTCACCCCCACCATCAAAACTGGCATACATAATTTACAAATTGGGTGCAACAGATGCAAACAGATCTCAATTAACAACGATGCAGAGTGCAAAAAAACACAAACAAAAAACTCCAAAACCACCCACCGCCATACTACTATAACTATTACTATTCTTACATTTCCAATCTCTATCTGAGCTAACAACTTTTGTCTTTCTAACAAGCATCATGATAGAAAATAATTAACAGAATGTTGAAAGTAAAGAAAGCGTCACAACACAAACAACCAACACACACACACAACACACACACACAACACACACACAAATCACACACACACACACAACACACACACACACACACACACACACACACACACACACACACACACACGTGCACACGCATGCGCGCAGCTATCACAATTTTGCAAAAATCTCACTTCTTGTTCATTCAGGCTGTCTGAACAAGCAGGTTTGAACAGTGGGAGAGTGTGCATAGGTTTCTTTTTTTTTAACGGTGAAAAGTGACCAAGGGACCACAGATAAAAAAAGGAATGGAAGGGTGCATTTAATCTGAAAACAGGACAGGACAGAAGGATGGACAAATACACTCACACACACACAAAAAAAACCCAAACCACAGAATGTTTTGAAAGAACAGAATCACAGAGGGAGAAGAAGAGCAAAAGACAAACCAAAACTAAATTAAAGAACAAACATGATGAGGAAAAGAGGCTAAAAAAAAATTAAAAAAAAAAAAAAGTACACACTCGTGAGGATGAGAAGCAGAGAGGGAAAAGGAATTACATTGCATCAACCACACGCTAAATCACACACACACACACACACACACACACACACACACACACACACACACACACACACACACATTTACTCTACTTTTAACTTGTACGCATATACATGAGAAGCTTACAAGACCCCTGACATGAGAACGTGTAGATTCAAAGTACAAAATGCACACAGTGTGGTAAAACAAGACAAAATGTTTGAAAAATCAATGCCCACGTGAATCTTTTTTTCTTTCCTTTTTTTAAAGGGTGCAGGTGGCAGATAGAGAAGGGAGGGGGGTTTGTGCTGGCTCTACTAACCAGTACATACAAACCACACACACACACACACACACACACACACACACACACCACACACAGAAATATTCCCCTTATAGTTTTGGTTGAACTATCAAGGATGGGCTAGGTGTTGAAGGCAGAATCAAGAGTTAACAACAGCAGTCCAACTAAAAGAAAACATGGACAGCACAAAGGGAAAAAATCAACAAAACAGGCAGAAAAAAAAAAGAATTTAAAAAAAAAAAAAGAAAGAAAGAAAATCAGACTCCTGACTTGTCTGAATTCAATTTACCTTCCTTGCCTGTGATTGCCAGCAACAGAGAGAAAAGACACAACATGTTAAAAGCAAGAAGGACTGAAAAGTTTAAGATCTGGATTCTTTATAAAATAAAAAAAATTAATTTAAACTAGGTCCAAAACAAAACTCTTATGGAGACAAAACAAGATTTGAAATGGATATGCTGCAGCACATGCAATCACCCACATGTGTGCATGCACACACACGCATGCAGCACGCACGCCACGACCCGCAAACACACACACACACAATATATATATACTCAAAATAAAACACACACACACACCCCACAACCTCTTGCCCACATTTTCCATTACATTTGTGCTAAATGTCCAAAAATATGCAAAATAATTAACTGTAGCCATATACAGTATGCAGGTCTTTAACGCAAACACTGAAATAAATATTGATACAATATCAAAACTGACCCATTCCTTCTGCTTTTTATTTTGTTTCTTTACCCATTAAACCTCCCATTCACCACCCACAAAGAAAAATAAATTTCAAATTACATTTACTTCTGTTTTCTTTTGACAAGTAAATGTGCTATACATCAAATAAGATAGGCTTTTACACCATGGTAATATGAAAACAAATCATTAAGCTACATTTTTAATGTATACAAACTTGTAAGCTAACCATGCATAATGCACAGCCGTGTACAGCAGAGATACAGAATAATACGCTTAATTATCTAAACAAGACAGCTGGAAGACTGTTGAAACTGATTATAAAATTCACACACTACAATGAAAGTTTCTCAACCCCTTATTCTCCCACATATTTTTTCAGAGCATACACAGGCAATCCACAACCAATCAATTCAAAACACTGAAAAATAAGAGACATTTTTTTTTTAAAACATGGCATGAGAGAAAATAATCTGTCATTTCTAGCATCTGCAGAAGATCAATAATCACCTGGGGAGAATAGTAAACAGACATAAGACCATACTGACAAAAAACTTCCAACAGGCAAAGAGAAAATGGTTTTTAGAAGGAATACCACTGTATGGCGAAAAAAAAAAAAAAAAAGAATGGAGAAAAATGGCACACCCCTTAAGAACTTTTATTAAATTTTTTTTTTTTACTCTCCATGCTCAGGAACAGAGGACTTGTTTCACATAACTGAGAGGAAGCTTACAATGATGAAAGACCACCACAACTTTTTCCCACATATGTTCTGTTTTTTTTCCATACCAAACACAAAATGACATTCCTTCTAAACATGTTTTCGTATTTTTTTCTTTTCATTCCTCAGCTAGAGCTCTGAGTTCACCAATGGTGAGATTTTGCGTATACGACCATTTTTACCCACCCTTAAAAGTTAGCCGCATTTCGACTTCATGGACGGTATCTAAACACAACGCCGGTGTGCATGCAAATTAAAAATGTTGTCAATCGGTCCTACAGGCACAAAACGTCTTTTCTTCTGAAAGGCAGAACAGGTTTTCAATGAGCATGCAAGATGTTCTCTGTGCATTCACACACAGGGCATTGGTTTGAAGTCTCATCTGAAGGACTTCAGGGGCAGTGTAGTCTTTCCCATATGATTTTGGTCAATTCAACACAAGAAAAAAGGCAGAGACAGACACAGCAGAATAGAGACGGACACACTCACACAGAGACATACATACACACCAACACACTATAAAACATACACTCAGAAACATACAAATTCCCATATTCTTTCAAATAACTACAAAAAATCACTTCTTCCCACAAAGATTCAGGTAACAGGTAAACAAATCCAGAGAAGGGTTGGAACTAGGGGATAAAACGAGGCAGAGACAACTCTCTGACCCTCCCCTTCCCCTCCCCCCCCCCCCCCCCCCACCTCCCATGGAGGACAAAAGGCCACAATCAAATGGACAGACATCCCACACAGATTCCTGTGCCTGGAACTGAAAAATACAACAGCCAAAGCAAACATCTGCAGACTGAAACAACATACTAATCTCAACAACAACAAATTTTGGCTTCGAAACATGTTGGATTTTTTTTTCCAAAGTGTAGCTATAATGTTCAGCAAACTGATTCTTTAAAGCTTTTCTTAAAAAAAATTTCGTAATATATCTCTGTGTTATAAAATTCTTTTGATGATGAAAAGCGCAAAAATGTACAAAACGACAACAAAAACTTCCACCTTTAATAAAATTTAGATGCTCTAAATTCTTTTCCTTATTTTGTGCAAAAAAACAAGGGTGCAAGTGAGGGGGTCCTTTTTTTCTTTTCCCTAATTATTGGTTTAATACTATGAATTTCTCGTTCACTGTAAATAACAGTTGCAACATAAGAATCAAAGCTACTTTCCTGCAGAGATATGTTTGTGCTTGACCATTTCTTTCTTTTCCTTCAATGGTTTTGATTCATCTTTAAAAAAAAAAGTGCTTTAAGGACTGTGACCCCTTAACAAAGACGTACACACTGAGTAAAAACAAAACCAGACTGAGCAGCAACCACAACACACTGAAGACTGCTGATGAACAACAAGACTGGTTTTGCTTCTTATTCTTTCCTTCAGCTATCCACCACTCTAAATTAACTCACACATGTACGCTAGTGCACATGTTAACACAATACACGAATACGCGCGCACGCACACACACTCTTGCAATATTTTTTTTTACACATTAATGAATAAAAAATAAACAAATGAGTCCATAAATAAATAAAACAACAACAGAAACAAACAAACAAACAAACAAACTAAACACCAAGCAGACAGCAATGCAGCCCTGTTCTTTACAGTGAACTTAATTCTAGTCACCCACCCCCACCCCCCCCTGCCAAAAATTTCTACTAACTTTCTATCTCACTCAATGAGTCATGGCAGGGGTACTTCACCAAGACTTTTCCTTATTCTCAATCTGTTTTTCTCTTTTTTACAACAACAAAAAACCCACAAAATGACAAATGGCTTCTGTGCTCCCTCCTCCTTCTTTGTGCACACACGACGCTCCTCCACTGAAAAACAACTTTGCTGTTAATCTTGTGGTATCATGGCACTAATATTATAACTGCATCACTTCCAGCCAATGTCCCTCTTTTCTCTGTCTTCCCCTCTCCAAAAGCACACACACAGACCTGTGTCCTATCAAAAGTCCAGTTTTTTTTTCCTCATGCCACATAAAACCAGGGATATACTCACTTTCATCGCCGTCTACAAAACAATGTGAGAAAAAAACACAAAGATGAACAAGATACATAAACACAATCACCAAACAGGTTATTGAGCAGTAATACATGGTATTATGAGGCACAACAGCAGGCTTTGTACGCACAAATGTATACACACGAACAGTAGTGATTAATGTACGAACAAACACTTAGCACAGTATCAATTACTGTTAAATAAACACTTAAAACTGTTAGTGTGTTATACAAAACATTGTTACTGGTTGTGTTGTACTCATAATTACTCTTCTGCACAGTGACTGACAATCTGTTATTTTTTCTTGTCTTTTTTGTACGGGAGGAGGGGGGGGGGGGGGGAATTCATGGGCTTCTTTTTCCTTCTATTTTTTTTTTAAGGGGATGGGTCCAATTTTGCAAGTAATCATCTGCATTCAACCATATGACCACCTGAAATGTTTGGTCTATCTGTTGTGAAATATACAAGTATTCTGTTTTCTAATAGGGAAATCAAAAGATCTGGAACACAAACAAACAAAAAAAGGGGGAATTTAAAAGACACTACTGTTTCTGCTGTCTTCAATCAGTCATTCATGAAAAGGACTTCACTTAAGTCTTGACTCCTATACTGTTGATGACCCTCCTTTCACACACTAAAACCTAAGGCAAACTAGGAATTCAAACTCAAAAATTACAAAATAGTTTTATTTTAAATATCAAAAGTTCTTTGTTTCACCCTTCTGACAAAACCAGACATGTTAAAAAAAAAGCAAAAAAGTCAGCAGCAAAACTAGTCTCTTTTCTGAAACAAATGTTACACAGTGTTACCAAATTTATTATAAAAATGATTATCGATTATATTACACAGCACCAAAAAAATGTCAAAATCACACACAAAGGTGATAGAATATATGTATGTATACATGATGAACAAAAGACAACAAAGACAAAAAAAACAACCCTGAAACTGCGTTGAGGGGAGCAGCCAATCTCACCTTTGCGTTTTTTTGACTTTCCTGGTGACTCCATTCTCATCCACCACCTCCTCTTCTGATTCGCTGTCCTCGCTGCCCTCATCATCAGTCACGCCTGTACAGACAGGACAGAAAGAGACACCAAATAATTGAGCTCTTCATGGCCTCTGCTATGGACAGTATGTCTGCTGTCTGCATCCATTGCCAACAATCTTCTCTACAATGATCAGTGACATGATATCAGTCACTGATCAGTACAAGCTAAGAAAAAAGATTTACTTGTTAGGTTTTTTGAATCAGCATTAAAGTTAGATTTGTTGGGGTTGGGTGTTTTTCGCTTGGCGATTTATTTGTTATGGATTTTTGTTGTTATTGTTGCAGTGGATGGGGGGGGAGGGGGGCGAGTGCCTTTCTTTCAGAGGGGGGTGGGGGGGCGGGGGAAGAGAGGGTGATGGTTTGGGAGTTGGCTTGTTTTGGGTTGGTTTGTTGTTGGGGGGTTTTTTTGGGGGGGTGTCATTTGCTTAATTTTTGAGGTAAGTTGTGTAAATTGTTTGTGAGTGTGTGTGTGTGTATGTGTGTGTGTGTGTGTGTGTGTGTGTGTTGTGTGTTGTGTCTCTGTGTGTCTGTGTCTCTGTGTGCTCTGTGTCTGTGTCGTGCGTGCGTGCGTGCGTGCGTGCGTGCGTGCGTGCTGCTGCATGCGTGTGTGTCAGTGTGTGTGTGCCAGGAGTGTGTGTGAGGGGAGGGCGGGGAGAGAATAAGACAGGGTAACTTTTTTCAAGAGGAGAAAGGGGGACAGTTCATTATTCACTAAAACCCCCTGTCACGCTATCCAACCCAAACTGTGCCTCACCATCCTCCAGCTGTTTCCGGAGGTCCTCAATCTCCTTCTGGAACTGTCGCAGGAGGGCGTCCTTGGGGTCCTCGTTGATCTTGGCCTTGTTCTTGATGTTCTTGGCGCGGTTGGCGTAGCGCAGCGTGCTGATGGTCTCGTCGTAGTTGTAGTCCGCTGGGCCCATTTGGCCACCTGGGTTCGTTCATACATCCACACGGTTCAGTGTTCTGTTGTGTTTTGGTGGGGGGGGGGGGGTTGTGTGGGTGCATGATGTGCGACAGGGCGATGCGTGCGCATGTCTGCATTTAATGTGCATGTGCTTGAGTGAGTGTATGTGTGTTATATGTATGTGAGATTATCATATGTGCAAGCGTTAAGTATGTTACATGCACAGTGTCTATGTATGTGCATGCATACAACCCTATTGTATACATTTGTTAGCATTTTCTGTTGCATGCTTCTTTCTCAATCTAGAAACCTTGTCCCGCCCCATGCCATTTATTAACTTACAGTTTTCATTGTCAGATATCTCTATCCTGTATCTGAGTATACCTGATCATGTGAAATACTAAAGTTTTGCAATACTGGATCTCATTCCAGTACAATTGATTATCTTTGTTTTCAGTCATTGAGATGGGGAAAATATGTCTTTCCGAGCTAAGGTTAATATGATTTTCAAGCCCTTTTCCAGGTCAGTCGCATTTTTCAATGCGTCAGTAGCCTGTGTGCTCACTCACCATGACTGTTTTGTGGTTGCCCCCAAGGAGTCTGCAAAGGGGTTCAGCTTGGAGTTTCTGTACGGGAATGTGGGTGCTCTTGCATCCACCAGGGAGGAGATCACATGCCCAAAAGTCGACAGAGACAGATTGATCTTGGTGGCCTCTTTCAGCCGCTGACCTGGCTCCTGTTGTTGCGTAACTCCAGAACCTACCAAAAAAAGAAAAATTGTGGGAATAAAGAAAATGTTTAGACAAGAAGAAGTTTTTTACATAATGTTTCTGTGTCATTTTCATGTAATATAAATCTCAGAACCCTACCGAAAAAAAAAAATATAGTTGGAATAAAGAAATGTTCAGACAAGAGGAACTTCTTTACATAATATCTCTGTTTCATTTCATGATTTTATTTGTGACATATTGTTTAGTTGCTTTTTAACTGCTTTACATGAGGCCCCTGCTAGTTAAGAGTTGGGTTGACAGACAATATTACCAATTTAAATACGTCCACCATACTATGAATTCACTTTTTTCATTTAAACTGGTAAAGAAAATGCCAATAACAGAGAACAAATTAAACCACATTATAAACTCTAAAAGAATTACATCACTAACAGAGATGTTAATGACAAGAAACACACAGTCACAGTGAAAGATGTAATTAACCAAAAAATTCATATATACAATACAAAACTGTACGCACTTTGTGTATAGATGAAAACCATACAAAAATAAAAGCATGTTCATACAAATGCATTACAAGAACATAAATGCATCCAAGTCCAATGTAGACCATTTATAATGCTGTAACACGTTTATAAACTAAATCACCCCACACCCAAAAAATTAAACATGTTGAAATCCTTAACACATCTAAAAACCTGACACTGTACAACCCGAACCCCCCTTCCCTTCATCTTCATCTGAAGTCTCTCCAGAGACTCACCGCCAGATCGACCAGGTGCAGTTTGCCCACACGCACGTGCTGCTCCCCATCAGTCCCTTTCTCGCTGCACTCCACAGTCACAGTGAAGATGGCATGGGACCGCGAGCTGTGCATGTTCATGTTGGTTGCTCCCACAGACCCTGGACACAAAGCGTACGGCCGGTGCAAAAAATTTAAAACCTCAGAAAAATGGAACGCTCTTTACCTACAACCTGCATGAAACTGATGGCATGCAAACCCAACATAACTCAGTCCAAGGTCCAGGGCCCTTGCTTAAAATAGCACTCCCTTCCTTTCACCAAGTCCAAGTGTGGTCAATTCCTACTACAATTAACCCTTTGCTTGGCACAACGCCCCAAAGCGCCCGACCCTGTCCTTGGGCAAAACGCCCCAAAGCGCCCGGCGACATACCGTCACTTCAGAGCGATCATACATTCGAAATTCCCGCCAATCTCGCTTCAAATCTCATGAATATAGAAGCCACGAGACTGCCCGCGAGACTTCCGCATGTTTATTACAAATGGCGGCAATTGGAGTGAGTTTGTTGCAAGTTTTGGAGGAAAAAAATCGCAAATTTTTCCAAGATGGATGCTTTCTTCGAACCCGACATTTACGATCGTTTTTACAGCTTCCATGCCAAAAATATGACGCTGTGAGATGTGTATCTAGGCTCAAATATCGATGTAATCAATCCTAGTAGTGTGTGCACTTCTGAGTTTGTTGACTGAAGTGAGAGAGACGACTTAGGCAAAGTTCGAGACGAAAATCGATCGTCAAATCTAACACGGCCGATACGCGTTTTGAATTCTACTCTTAGATTTGGGGAAATTATCGTGGATTTCAAGTTTGGCAATGGTTCAGAACTTGATATATTTTGTTATTTGGTTGCTATTCAGGATTTTGATACGGTAGCATCTCAAACTTAAACGTTAAGCTGATCGCGATCATCGGTAAACAAAAATGGCGATCGTCGGAATGTTCGATGTGTTCGTGCACCATTTATCAAAAAAAACTAAAAAACCAACAGTAGGTTGAAAATATCTTTTCTATAATTGTTTCTTAATGTTTTAGTTTTTATTTAATCAAAATCCATGCACGCATTCTAAAGTTATTGCAACGCTAACTGTAACACACACAAACCAATCAATGACTTTGTGTGTTTTATGCATTATAATTCTAAAAGAAAATAAAAATAATGACAAAAATTGGGTATTAGCAATTTCTTTATTCATTTCTGCATCTTGCTGTTTTTATTTCATCAAAATCCACCAGACCATTGTAGAGTTATTGCATGTTAAATACATACACCCACTCACAAGCCATCCACCTCCATTTTCTCTGCCCGGCAGGAAGGTGACAAATGATTTTGCTGTGCCAAGCAAAGGGTTAACACCAGCTGAGATGGGATGGATAGTAGCTGAGAAAAGCTAAAAATGGGGGGAAATGACAGTTGTGAAAAGCAGTTGACTCTTTCTCCAATCAAAAACAAATATATGGAAAAAGCATGGAAAGAAACAAACTATAAAAAAAATAGCCCTCCACTAACACATAACTATCAGTAATATGAACCAAATAAGGCAAAGACATAACTAGCAGCAAAAACTGAACAACTTCCCTTAACTCACCCATCTCTTCCTTTTTTCTAACAAAGAATTTTTACATTATGGAGTTTTGTTTGGTCAGGTTGGTTTTTTGTTGCTGTTGGCTTTTGGGGTTGTTGTTTATTTTTGGGGGGCGGTTTGGAGGGGGGTCTTGATGTGGGGGTAAGGGGGGGGGGGATTGTTTTGTTTGGGGTGTTTGTTTTTGTTTTTTTGGGGGGGGGTTGGGTGGAGAGTGGGGTTGTTTTAACAGTCTTTTCTTTCCTTATTTAAGGTACATAACCTCCTATTTCAAAGTTTAAATTTTACACAGAAAGCCTTCACACTCACTGTTTTTGTTTCCCAAGGTCATGATGCGGTCCATGTCATCGGCATTGTTGACCACGAAGGCGGACAGGTCTTTGACATACACCCCCACATCTGGTCTTTCTTTCACCTGTACAGGTAAACACAACCAGTATGTATTTTTTTCTTCTGCTGCACACAAAAACACAGTTTTGTACACTCTGCTGTGGTCAACATTCTCATGACCTACTGGTCTGTTTTAAATTCCAATTTATTTGGACTTTTTCGTAATCCCACCAGATTCAGAAAACTAAAATACGAGTCGATAGCTGTGATAATATATTTACACACATGTCTCTTCAACTTTGTTTTTTCTTTTTTTTTCTTTTTCTTATCTGTAAGTCATATTTACTGTTAAACGATAAACACACATTCAAAATGAGTCCAGTTACATCTCTCACCTCCAAATGTTGATTCTGATCTTTTCCCAACAGGTCTCGGACTTCTTCATTGTAGATTTCCAGATAGGAAACCCTCACCAAGAATCTGGGGTGGGAAAAATCAAATAACACTTAAAGCAATGGTAGTCTATTTTTTCTTTAAAAAATTATAATAGCATAGGTGTAAGATTTGTAGCCAATGGTTTAGGTGTTCTTGTCAATATTGGAATGAGTGATGCTCATGTCTTCTTCTGCGTACGTGCATGCGTGCGTGCGCGTGTGTACGCAGGTGTGTGTGTGGTGTGTGTGTGTGTGTGGTGGTGTGGTGTGGGTGTGGGTGGGTGGGTGTGTGGGTGTGGTGGGTGTGGGTGTGTGTGGAGTGCATTGTGTGAGTGTTGGGTGCATGTTGCACTATCTCTTAAAAATGCTGCTGTGCAGAAGCATAACATACGGCAACCAAAGAAAAATATTTTTTGATATGGCTATTACTTATACACCACTCAGTTGTTCAGTCTACTGTCCATACCAAATGTTATTAAAGCATAGAAATACTTTGCGAAGGCCTTAAACTCCTATCCCATACCCTCTGCATTATACCAATTGTAATACTCATAATAACCTCTGAGACATCAATGCATAGAAAATATATTGTGATGGCTCTTCTTTATCATAGCAATAATCATAGTTCCCTGTGCATTATAACAATAATATCAACAGAACAGCAAAAAAAAAAACCAAAAAAAAAACAAACCAACTACTCATCATAAATAACCAAATAACACTAAGCAATAACAATTAAAAAATAATAATAAAATAACACACCCCAAAAGCAAATATCACCAAACATTACTGTCATTGAGGGACTGACTGACCTCACGTCTTCTTCAGCCTTAGCAATGTGTCCAAAAATATGAGCAAAGGAATTGGGAATGATGCCTCTCTTTTCTGGAATGGCACGCACACCCTCCATGGTGAAGGTCTTGCCTGTGCCTGTCTGCCCGTAGGCAAAAATGGTTCCTGTTGTAACATGAAACAAGACAAAGAAACTTTGAGACATTTGAAATGGTTTTTAAATTGTTTGTTTTCCGGTGAAGGATTGAGGTCTGATATCTCGACAGATTTTAAACATATTTCTTTTGTGATAAAGCTCCACATGGGTTTTTTATGAAGGCACACCACACACACACACACACACACACACACACACACACACACACACACACACACACACACACAGTCTTCATCCACAGTCTGGAAAATAACACAAACCTAATCTCCTCTCTATATTTCTTCAGTTTAGTTAAGTTTCCCGTATGAGATTTCAATTACACACCTGTGTTCCCCTTGAAAAAAATCTGCAGTACAGCTTTTCCATCCTAACAAGCCAATCATCAATAGTATGGGGGACTTAAATCAGTAGGGAAGCACTCCCTAGCAAAAGAATCTGCGACAATAGTATAATGAAACTACTTTTTTTGTGGAATGGTAACATTCATTTACGACTAAAGCACCAAATCAAATTGTATGTGCTGATATTACAAAACCTGTTCTTTTGCTTTCTAAAATAAACTTTAAACAATTCTGAAGATACTCTGATGTTCAGCATACATGTACACACCATTGTAGCCCTCCAGAACGCAGTCCACAACGGGCCTGGCCACCTGGTTGTAGACATCCAGCTGCTTGCAGTCCGGCCCAAAGGCAATGTCAAAGGTGAAGTTCTTGGGAGGATCACCCGAGTCCCCCGTCACTGTGACTGTGCCACGCACCTCGTCAACCTGACCAACAGTGCCGTGCCATTTCTTTGATGTCACAACCTCTCATCCTACTCCTAGACTGACATTAAGTCAAGTCAAGTCAAAAGCACTTTAATCATCCCATGAAGGGCAATGACAATACTGACAGGCATTTTGATACCAATCATAATCTCAAAATCTTGACACAAAACAGCTACACTTCATATGATTTAAATATTCTAAAGGTAACTTCAAATAAAAAATATCTCAAACACACACACGCACGCACGCACGCACGCACGCACACATGCATGCGTACACCACACACACACACACACACACACACACACACACACACACACACACACACACACACACAGGGTAGGAATACAATGTTATTAATGACAGTCAAAACCCATTTAGATTTATCACCTACTAATACTGTAATAGTAAGTACTATTACAAGTATTAGTTCTGTCTCATCAGTATACAAGGACAAGAGACAAAAAGACAGAAATGAAAATGTTTTCTGGTTTATTCATATTTCATGGGTGCAAAATCTGCAATGGAAAAGGTGGGAGGATTTGCACATTTTTTATCACTACTTCTCACCATGTATTTTACACTTCTTTTTGTAGCCATATCATAAACAATGTTATTGTTATTACCAGAGTCATAATGATAAACCACACATAACAAAAGTATAACTATAACTAAGTATGCACCTAAAGATTTACTAATATCGAAATAACAAAAAAAGTGGGTCAAACATCAACACATTTATTGGCAAATAGAAATGTGATGCAGCCTATGTGGAACAGTCTACACCAAGTCACTCATCCTGGGAAAAAGTCACATTGAAACTAAACATTTGATGTCACTGAATCTTCAAAGGTATGTCAGTAACATTACAAGTTACCTAAAGTACAGTGCTATTACTTTTAGTTTCTTACCTTCACTGCCTGCTTACACCCTTGGGAGACTTCTTTGTCATTCAAAGGACGACATCGGACAGACACGCGGACATTGTCCACCTCTTTCATACTTGTGTTTTCCTGCAAAATGTTCAAAAGGGCATGCATTGTTGTTCAGAAACTGTTCAATAACATGATTTTTAAAGGTCTTACTCTTAGTTGAATAGTCACAAAATAAAGATCTGAATGAGCAAGCATCTGAGCTGGAGGTAATCTTAAACTTAAAGCAAATAACTTAATATGGTGGTAATGATTTTACAGTTCAGAATACATTATCATTATTACAATATTAGTGCTGCTGCTGCTGCTGCTGCTGCTGCTGCTGCTGCTGCTGATGATGATATGATGATGACGATACATGATGATGATGTATTGATGATGATGACAACAACAACAACAACAATAATAATATATAATAATAATAATATGATGATGATGATGATGATGATGTTTTCACTTTCAGTAAACTAAAATTTTATCACGAGTCAGTCATTTCTAAACAACACTTTCATGTCAAATGATCAGTTGATGCCTTTTCATGTTAAGATAATATGATATATTTTCTTGACATTTTCTTCACTTAAGTCTTAACCAAAGATTATTAAAAACTTACACAACAGTAAACACAGAAGGGTGAGAAGCTGTGATTAAGTTCTCCCACCAGCAAACCTTTTAATCTTAACTTAAGCCAGCCATAACCATGGGATGAAACTTAATTTTACCTCTTAAACTAAGTAACTTAAAGTAAAGCCTTGTGATAATGCTGTATTCTTTTTTAGCTCTCAACAAAGCTGAGCTCTGTATGGAGGAAGAAAAATTATGTGAATAAAATCATTGCCCTTTGTGTTTTAAATCATAGCAATAGACATACTCATATTGAGATACTCACTCAGTCACTGACTCAGTTACTGGTAACTTAGTCATAGTGTACAGTTTCTAGTGCTACATACAGTTCTACTTCTAGTCTGGTTTACTACACATCACTAAATCAATATTATCCAGGCACAAGCAAGGTTTGTGGCTACCTACGAAATTTATTACATACAAATAAGTTATCATTATGGAGTAAATGTCTTGTTTGTCATTGACACTTAAGAGTGCGACTGAGCGTGAGAGTTTCAATTTAAAAGTGAACAAATAAAAATGTGTCAATATTTTCTTATTCATTTATGTTAATTACATCTGAAAATATACGATTCTTAGGTGTTACGTAATTGGCAATCCTTCTTCAATTCAATAATGTACGATCGAGTGATTGCTTTCAACGGGTGGTTGTTTTTATAAGAAGTATGTGTAACATCAGCAGACTAAATTTCTGTGTATGTTTACTGTTTATCACTACAAAGATCAGTCTGCAACAATCACGTTCAGCATGCACAGAGAAACAAGACATACCTACAAAAGTAACGGTATCAACAACTACAGCAACGTTTTGGTGGTTTACTCACCGGCATTCTGGCGTTTTATATTGGCATCAAATAAACAAATACAGTCTACACAGTTGAAAACGTCAAATCACTAGGCTGTGGCTTCGTTAGCATTCAGGCATGTTGCGATACGCAGAGGTCGACCTAGGAAAGCTGCGATTGGTTGAAATGTTTTTGCACTGCAAGAGGCTTGTGAATATATACATGGCAGCT
>CM060326.1:10138430-10140930 GCA_030674155.1 Stramonita haemastoma | reverse complement strand
TGCACTGCTACTGGGTCACTTTGGTGGTGTTCAGTGGTGTCTGGTCTGAGCTAACATTCATAGGGCGGGATAGCCTAGTGGTCAGAACATTGCGCTCGCAATCTGACGGTCTGGGTTCGATTCGCGTACGAGATTTTTCCCCTGGAGTTAACATCAGTGCTGACTCCACTCTCCCTAAAAAGTCCTTCGGATGAGACTATACTGACAAGATTTACAAAACTGCATACACATGGGGATTGGATGTAAAAATAATGCACTTGAGTGATTATTCCGTTATCCTCGATATAGCAGAATGAATTTAAATAAATAAATAAATCTATTCATATCCTGTCTTATTGCAATAATAGGGTAGTTACGGAACCAGACTGAGTAGGCTACGGAGACATCCACCTGGACGGGTGACCACCATGAAGTAACTACAACGACCATCTCCCATGGTCTACGACCTCAAAGACTTCGACCTGAACTTACTACAGGCACAGAAGTGCATGGGAAACTGAAACTGAGGTCACCATGACTGATACCAGAGCAACAGGGTCCACCGACTTGGATGCATACTTTATTGCATGATGTCTGTGGTGATGAATGAACATGATTAATAACGATCCTATGACAGTGTACCAGTCCGAGAGACACAGGCCTCTGTAGCGTTGCTCAAGTAATTTTAAGCAGCATTCTCAAAACCGCATCTGTAAAATGGATAGATGGAGGTCGACTGTGTGCTCCAGTCATCTCAGACCCCAAACTCAACTCAAGTCTAGGTAGGGGCTGACCAATGTCCTAAAGAAACTTAAGTCTTTTATAGGATTCGAATACACAGACGTCCAGTCAGGTACTCAATGCGCTAGCCCCACTATGACAAGGTGACTGGTCAATTCAATTTACAATTCCACCATAGTTCTTTTTTTTTAACGGTATAAGGTCACACGGTCAAACAGATACATGAGCAAAATTTCTGACATGGACACAAAGTTCTGTATACAAGAACTGATTACATGCTAGCCTCTCTTCCTCAGACCTCGGTTTTGAAAACATCTTGAGCTGAAGTGGGGGCAATGTTGAACAATCTGGGCGTCAAGTACTCATCGCTCAACGGGGTCAGATAGTCCGAACCAGCAGACGATCTACACCGCTCCGGCAGGGCACCATAGGCCTGTCAGACATGCTGGCATTTTCAAACACAACAGGGCGGGAACCGAAGCTCCCGCCTGCTGCATCTTCGACCTGGCTATTCTGTCGCCCTCCCTCTGGAAACGATCCTCCTCCCACCTGGCTGTTCTGTCGCCCTCCCTCTAAAAACGATCCTCCTCCCACCTGGCTGTTCTGTCTCCCTCCCTCTGAAAACGATCCTCCTCCCACCTGGCTGTTCTGTCGCCCTCCCTCCGGAAACGATCCTCTTCCTCTCCCACCTGGCTGTTCTGTCTTCCCACCCTCTGGGAACCCTGGAGCGATGGGTAAATTGTGGTGATTGATTCTGTCGTAAGGAGGGACTGGCCAGATCGTACCCCCACTGTTGGTTGTTGTCACGCACGACATACCCGGCACTGTTGACAGGCATGACGGGGGCATGGGCAGAAGAACTGTTCCCACTGTCCGTGGAGGAACTCAGGGGCCCTGCGCTCAGGTACCCGTGGCTGGAGCGAGCCTGGCTGCCGGGAAGTCTGTCGGACTGCAGGTAGTCGTAGGTGTTGGCCTGCTGGCTGTGTATGCTGCCGTCTGACCTGAGGGAGGGACCCAGGCTGGTTTCCTGCATGGAGCCACTGTCACGAATGGGCGGGAGGGGTCGGGAATCTGGAACAAAAATTAATGGCAATGAAATTGGGCCCAAAACTTTTCCCCCATCATGAGTGGTGGTCTTAATCCTAGTCTTTCGGATGAGACGATAAACTGAGGTCCTGTGTGTTACACATCATTATTTTGTGCAAGTCAAAGAACCCACGGCAACAAGGGGGTTGTTCTAGCAAAATTCTAGGTAGAAAAAAGCCACTCTGATAAGGAAACAAATACAGTTGCAGACAGGAGAAAAAAAAAATAATGGGTAGGCGCTGCACTTGTGGCGACGCGCTCTCCCCCGGGGAGAGCAGCTAGCTCGAATTTCACGTAGTGAAATCTGCTGTGACATTAACTGGTATTTAAAAAAAAAAAAATTAAAAACTGCATTTTTAGTATACTTTTCAAAAGCGTGTTTGTTTTTGTTTTTTGTTTTTTGCGCGTCAGAGTTGTTGTTGTTGTTGTTGTTGTTTTAAATGCTGACCACACTATGAAATAACAATAATGAAGTTGGAATGCGGCCACCTTCATGGCTGAGGGAAAAAAACCTGTAGCTTACGCCAAAATAATATCACCTCGGAGTAGGCTACCTCACTATTGAAGGAAGCCAAATTCAAGACTTCAGACGGAATCTCCACAATATCACTGGTCCACATCTTCGGACTCATATAAGATAGATCACCACCAGAAACACATAAAAGAAAACCCCCAACCAACCAAATTTTCTAGA
>CM060326.1:10120930-10125930 GCA_030674155.1 Stramonita haemastoma | reverse complement strand
TGTGCTGTACTGTGCTGTATTGCGCTGTGCTGTGCTGTACTGTACTGTACTGTGATACTATTTTATTTTATTCAGTTTCGTTATCGTTTGCTTCATGTTACTGTGTTGGGTTTTGTTATATTTTGCCTCATGTTACTGTGCAGGGTTTCATTATGTTTTGCTTCATGTTACTGTGTAGGGTTTCGTAATGTTTTGCTTTATTTTACTGTGCAGGGTTTCATTATGTTTTGCCTCATGTTACTGTGCAGGGTTTCATTATGTTTTGCCTCATGTTACTGTGCAGGGTTTCATTATGTTTTGCCTCATGTTACTGTGCAGGGTTTCATTATGTTTTGCCTCATGTTACTGTGCAGGATTTCATTATGTTTTGCCTCATGTTACTGTGCAGGGTTTCATTATGTTTTGCCTCATGTTACTGTGCAGGGTTTCATTATGTTTTGCCTCATGTTACTGTGCAGGGTTTCATTATGTTTTGCCTCATGTTACTGTGCAGGGTTTCATTATGTTTTGCCTCATGTTACTGTGCAGGGTTTCATTATGTTTTGCCTCATGTTACTGTGCAGGGTTTCTTATGTTTTGCCTCATATTACTGTGCAGGGTTTCGTAATGTTTTGCTTTATGTTACTGTGCAGGGTTTCATTATGTTTTGCTTTATGTTACTGTGCAGGGTTTCATTATGTTTTGCTTTATGTTACTGTGCAGGGTTTCATTATGTTTTGCCTCATGTTACTGTGCAGGGTTTCATTATGTTTTGCTTATGTTACTGTGCAGGGTTTCATTATGTTTTGCTTTATGTTACTGTGCAGGGTTTTCATTATGTTTTGCTTCGTTTTCACTGTGTAGAGTTTCGTTATATTTTGCTTCATATTACTGTGTAGTGTTTTGTTGTATTTTGCTTCATGTTACTGTGTAGGGTTTCGTAATGTTTTGCTCCATTTTACTGTGTTGGGTTTTGTTACGTTTTGCTTTATGTTACTGAGTTGGGTTTTGATATATTTCGCTTCATGTTACTGTGCAGGGTTTCATTATGTTTTGCTTCATTGTTACTGTGTTCCACTTCATTCTATTTCAATGTGGTCATTTCCCCTACTGACCAGCCACAAAGACGATGTCATCAGGCAGGTCGGGGGGCAGGCAGGACAGACAGTTGAAGCCGGCCATGCACTGGGACTTGGTGTAGTTGGGCCATTGCAAGACCTCGCCCTTGATCGTGTAACCTTGCAGCCTCACGGTGTCCAGGTCCAACTCGCCTCCCTCCCGATATTCCCCCACCTGGACAATTTTCGTCAAATGTTGTTGTTGTTTCGGTAAGTAAGAGATTGTGTGTGGGTTTTTTTTCATTCTGATGGACAACTTCCACCACCACCACCACCACCCAAAAAAAGAAACAAACACTGGGTCATTGCTTTGTGTTGTTGTTCAATTTGAGAAAAGATTATTTCATTGATCATCGCTGTTGTCATCATCATCGTCACCTTCATCATTATTATCAACATCATCATCATCAAGAACAGTAGCAAGCAGCAGAATTATCACCGTCATCCACATCCTCCTTTTCATTATCGTCAACAGCAGCAGCAGCAGCAGCAGCAGCAGCAACAGCAACAGCAACAGCAACAACATCAGCAGTGAAAGTATAAAGCACAAAAACATTTAAATAGCATGCAAAGAATTTTTGGGCCATTACACAGATTCTGAAAAGGGCATGTACAGACGTGCGTGCGTGCGTGCGTGCGTGCGTGCTGGTGTGTGTGTGTGTGTGTGTTAGTGTGTGTGTGTGTGTGTATGTGTGCGCGCGCGCGCGGAAGACAAGTATGCAGAGATGAGACAGATACGGATCTACAGAAAAGTCACATACATCTAGATAAAGCTTAAAGTATGACAGAACCTAGTCAAGTCCCAAAACACAGACAGACACAGAACAGCGAAAACAACAAAAACGAACAACAACAACAACAACAACAACAACACACCTTTTGAAAACAGAAGTTGGAACCGCCACATCTCCTGTAGTTAAAAACGCCATACAATGCGTTGTCACCTCCCCTGAAAGTGACCTCCCCTTGTGCCGTGAAACCAACATTCGTCTGGTTGCTAAATATAGAACTCACGCGGGAAAACTCCGCTTCTAGATTAATCGTACTGTTTTCGACCATCTGTTGAATTTTCGCCCTGTTGTTGCGAATCAGTTGTTTCAGTGGTAAGCAGACTCCATTGTAGTTTGGTCCACAAACGTCAAGTGTAGCTGTTTTAAGATGGCGGCGAAAATGGCTGTAGCTTTGGCTTGGTAGTATTCGAACAGCCATTGGGTGTCGTTCTCAATCAGAGGTAAACGGCTTTGGGTTCGAGTCCAGCAACCGTAGTCACTGATAGTGCACTTGGTCAGATCTTTGTAATACCCTGCCAGCCAGGGATTCTTCTGCATCTCTGCTGAGAAGACTGTCCTAGAAAAAAGAAAAAAGAGAGAGAAAAATAATGGGAATTTTAAAATGAGGTTTTGTTCTGAAAGTAAGCATCTTTTGTTTGAGGCAGAGGAAAAAATAATTAAACGAAAGATGCTTACTTTCGGAAAAAAACATCATTTCAAAATTCCCGTTACTTTCATCAGGGAATGATTAACCATACACAAAGACAAACCCCACCGTTATTGACATTGTTAAAGTCCACAAAACACCACGCTCGCACGCACGCGGGCGCGCACGCACACACACACACACACACACACACACACCACACACACACACACACACACACCAGAGAGATTAAAACTTAGTCTCACCCCAACCCTAATACTAATGAGCAATCAATTCATCCAAAGCATAGCAAACATACCATAATGAAAATGTCCAATCATGGGTCAACAATGTCGCTTGAAATTTAGACAAACACAGCACCATAGGTCAATAAGAAACTAAGCAAAACACAGCAATGAAGTCACACTCACAAAGAAAAACGAAAAAGAAAGAAGAAAAGAGAAACGATATAGGGACAGAGTACCAAGCTAGATGTACGTATAGAAAGTCTATTCATACCCAAAGCCATCATTATTCTGAGCGAAACTTACAGCGATTAGGTATCTAATAATCCGTCAGATAACGAAGCTTCTTTTTTTCTTCGTTCTTGTTCTTTTTCTTCTTCGTGTTCTCGTTGTTGTTGTTGTTGTTGTTGTTGTTGTTGTGTTGTTGTGTTCTTTTTCTCTCTTCTTCTTTGTCTTTTTCTCTTCTTCTTTTCTTCTTCTTCTTCTTCTTCTTCTTCTTCTTTCTTCTTCTTCTTTTTCTTCTTTTCTTCTTCTTCTTTTCTTCTTCTCTCTTTTCTTCTTCTTTTTCCTCTCTTCTTCTTCTTCTTCTTTTTCCTCTTCTTTCTTCTTCTTTTCTTTCTTCTTCCTTTCTTCTTCTTCTTCTTCTTCTTCTTCTTCTTCTTCTTCTTCTCTCTTCTTCTTTTCTTCTTCTTCTTCAGCGCCTAAACAAGTCAGGCCCAGCGCATCGACTTCGGCGTGGGAGAGATTCGTTCTCTTGTAAGTCTTTCTGGGAAGAAAAGGGCAGAAGAATTGACCAGAAAGTGCAGAGAAAAAAACGAGAAAGAGGAGACAGGAAGAAAACGAACAAGGCAGAAACCAAAGAAGGACAGAAAAGGGGGAATTTTTAGTACAGAATTTCCAGAAGGTGGGGATGATTTCTTCATACTGACATCCCCACAAATACGAGGGAAGTCAATGAAACAACCGAAATCACTGATCAGTCAATCGATCAATCAAACAGTTAGAATGAAACAACGGAAATAACTGATCAGTCAATCGATCAATCAAACAGTTAGAATGACACAACGGAAATAACTGATCAGTCAATCGATCAATCAAACAGTTAGAATGAAACAACGGAAATAACTGATCAGTCAATCGATCAATCAAACAGTTAGAATGAAACAACGGAAATAACTGATCAGTCAATCGATCAATCAAACAGTTAGAATGAAACAACGGAAATAACTGATCAGTCAATCGATCAGTCAAACAGTTAGAATGAAACAACGGAAATAACTGATCAGTCAATCGATCAATCAAACAGTTAGAATGAAACAACCGAAATAACTGATCAGTCAATCGATCAGTCAAACAGTTAGAATGAAACAACCGAAATAACTGATCAGTCAATCGATCAAACAGTTAGAAATTGAATAGTTTCTCACATATATATATATATATATATATATATATATATATATATATATATATTATATATATATATTATATATATATATATAACAACATTAGTTTGGTTGTGGTTCGGTGGTCTAGAGGTAAACACACTTGCCAAGAAAAAGCGAAATATCCGGGTCGGAGGAGTGTGGTGGTTCGATCCCGTTTAGACCCGAAACTTACCCCCCCATCCATTAGACCATAAGCAGTGGTCTGGGTGTCAGTTAGTCTTTCAGATGAAGCAAGAAATTTGAGGCCCCGCGTGTTACTCATAATTATTTAACGTACATAAAAGTACCCACGGCAACAAGAGTTATCCCTGGAAAAATTCTGTAGAAAAAAAGCTACTCTGATAGGGAATCAAACACAGTTGCAGACAGGAAAAAAAATGGGTGGCGTTACTCTTGTGGTGACGTGCTCTCCTCGTGGAGAGCAGCCCGAATTTTACGCAGAGAAATCTGCCGTGACTGTAAGTGGTAAAAAATGAAAAATAAAGAATAATAAAATATGCATAATATTTCTTTCTTGCCATAGATTAAAAAATGCATATGCCAATGAATCGCTAAGCTGTAACCTTTCTTTGAGAACATTTCACATTTGTTCCTTGAAGTCTTCATTTTTTTTATTAGCCTGCCAGCCAGACCAGAACTCAGATCACTGGTTTACAGATAGTGATATTTGCCTCTTTAAAAGAAACATGTTTTAGGCTTTTTATCATCATCATATTTTTGGAACTTGTCTCTTTGATAAAGATTTTTTTAGAGATTATTATTATTATTATTATTATTATTATTATTATTATTAT
>CM060326.1:10115930-10118430 GCA_030674155.1 Stramonita haemastoma | reverse complement strand
ACCGGAAATGAGCACAGGGCGCTGTGGCGAAGGGAGGGACTGAGAAAGCGGGAGACAACAATGGCTTCTGAGTTCGTCCAGGTCGACAACCCTGCAACATGGACGAATCATTCTGTGCTAGCTTAGCCATCCGCAATGACAAAATATGAAGACTTTCTAAGCTCTAGAATCAACATGCAAAAAAAAAGGAGATCAATCTTTCATGTATATTTCACTGAGTTGCCTTCATAAGCTTTGAAAATATAAAACCAATTTGTAAACGTTGCTGGAGCGCGTGTGCGTACACGCGCATGCGCATCATTCATACACACGGGCACACACACACACACACACACACACACACACACACGCACTGACAAAGTTGAAAAGAGACAGAGACACAGAAAGATTTATCACACAATTCCAATTCAATCCAGCATAAGTTATCCAACATGGTCTTGCTATGAGTGTTGCATAGAGGGCGCGTCTAAATCCTACACTATATGCGTGCGTGGGGACGGGTAGCTCAGTGGTCAGAGCACTCGTTTTTCCCAAGCTAAGGTTAAGCAGCGTCGACATGGTTACCAAGTGGATGGGTGACCAGTTTGCGCGCCTTGGCTTCAGTACAGTCCCAAGTCCACCCAGCTGTAAATAGGTACCTGCCTCTTTAGGGTCATGGAAGGTAAAGCAGCGAGGGAGAGGAGATGGGCACCGCCTCTCAATATCTGGCCCTTGAAGAAGCTGAGGTCTCTGACACCTCACTCCCCTACGATCAACCACACAATTTTTGAGGTCACGTTTTACCTTACCACACGTGCACTACCTGCGTTCACATGTTAAACAGTTAAAGTCTGTCCGACCTAAGGCTCATCAGGCGGTGCTTATCCCGGTTCTGTGGCGTTAGCGATGAGAGTCATAGACTCCCCCTGGATAGGACGCAGTCTATCGCAGGGTTAACCCCAACACAGGTTGGTACCTTTTACACTCGGGGGGTGAGAAAATAGCCGTAAAGTGCCTTTTCCAAGGGCACAACGCCATAGCCGAAAGCTGGGATGGAACCCGCAACCTTTAGATCACATGTGTCTGGCATAATTATATGACTTATATCATACCTAACATGGGCGTGGTGGTGTGACAGTCTGAGGGTCTCATCAAGCACATGGAACTTCTCCAGCATGTGCACAGCGTTCCGTGTGGCCCGCTCTCCGCTCTGGCACGTGCGATACGCCTGCAGCCCTGAAAAATGATGTAGACTCCATGGTTACCACGAGCTTCACCCTGAATGACATTGATGATGGTGGTGGTAATGAGATCATAATGATGATGTGATGATGATGATGATGATGATGATGATGATGATGATGATGATGATGATGATGATGATGATGATGATGAATGAGGAGGAAGAGGAGGAGCAGCAGCAGCAGGATGAGTGGGTGGATGATGAGGATAATGATTATGATGGTGACAACAATATGACAATCACATCATCTTCATCATTATCACCTTGAAGAAAAGAAAACATTTTGATGACGAAGATGATGGTGACGATGATTATCTTCGTTTTATAAAAATAATCAGCACGACAATGACAAAAAAGAGGATGGTAATGATGACAATGACGAGACATCGGGGTTCAAAACTGATAACATTTTGTTTAGAAGCTCAGGTTTGAAGTTGTAAAACATACATTGAAAGGGCATGTACTTCTAAAGCCTAAAGAAATCCGCACACTACACAGTTTTACTACACATTGCTTCCAAGAAAAACAACAATCCAATATAGCACCAAAACTAAATGTTTCCAATTTCTATAAAAAAAAAATCTTTTTATCTTCAATGAGTATCAAAAATCCCTGCTTTTTACAGACAAGTTCTGCAAACAAAATTCTTTGTAAAAAAAATAAAAGAAGAGAATGCAAAGAAGAAGAAGAATGCAAAGAAGAAGAATGCAAAGAAGAAGAATGCAAAGAAGAAGAATGCAAAAGAAGAATGCAAAGAAGAAGAAATGCAAAGAAGAAGAAGAAGAAGAAGAAGAAGAAGAAGAAGAAGAAGAAGAAGAAGAAGAAGAAGAAGAAGATGCAAAGAAGAATGCAAAGAAGAAATGCAAAGAAGAATGCAAAGAAGAAAAGAAGAAGAAGAAGAAGAAGAAGAAGAAGAAGAAGAAAAAAAAGAAGAAGAAAAAAAAAGAACAACAACAACAACAACAACAACAACAACAACAACAACAACAACAAAAACAACGACAAATCTACACATGGAAATCACCATCTTCGTAAAAACTAAGTTTTTCTACTAAAAACATGATTTTAGCCATTTTTTTAGACGTTACAATATGTAAAAATAAAGAGAGCGTAAAAGTACAAGATTTGTTAAAGTAAAGGAAAGCGTAAAAGTAAAGGGAAGCAGAAGCTCACCTAGTTTGACGCCTTGAAAATAGTTGATGTTGTTGAGGGATTGCACAAACCACTGTATGGCCATCAAATTCCTTCAGGGTGTCCACGTCATACTCCCCACAGTCA
>CM060326.1:10098430-10110930 GCA_030674155.1 Stramonita haemastoma | reverse complement strand
TCTATAAGTCAGTCTAATCTGGAATCCCGGTATTTTAACTTCCTTGTTTTGCTGTAGTTTTATCTATTCGTGGTTTTGGGGTTGATGTTTTTGGATTTTTTTTTGGGGGGGTGTATGTAATAGCCTGGTTTTATTTTTGCTGTAGGCCTATAGTGTGTTTAATTAATTTTTGTCATTGCACTTCGTAGGAAGGAAGGTGGCAGGATAGTTAGGACGTTCGCCTACCCATCAAGACTTAACCATGAGCTTCTGGGCTCGATTCCCAGCCTCACCCTTTCTTAATAATAATAATAATAATAATAATAATAATAATAATAATAATAATAATAATAATAATAATAATAATAATTATTATTATTATTATTATTATTATTATTATCATTATTATTATAAAGATATGAAATTTATATAGCGTATAATTATCTTTTAAAAACTAATCAAAGCGCTTTCTTCCAAGTTTGACCAAAAAAAATCAAACTTGAGTGTCAAAGTGTGTTGCATGGGTAACAACCTACCCTCTATACTTAATAACCCAGGCTTTGAGTTCTAGAGCCTAGAGCATAACTCCACAGTCTTCCGAGACTGACGGATGCCTATTACACTCTCATTGCACTTCGATTATGTGTGCATCTGGTACCAACATGATACAACAGGGGGACGGGATAGCCTAGTGGTCTGAACACTGCGCTGGCAATTTGACGACCCGGGTTCGATTCCCGTTCGAGGGGATTTTTTTCCTCTGGAGTTAACATCAGTGCTGACTCCACTCTCCCCAAAAGTCTTTCGGATGAGACTTTAAACCGAGGCCCCGTGTGAGAAAACACGAAGAACATCTTGTGCACACGTTAAATCCTGTTCCGCTTTTCGTAAGAGTAGGCCAGCGTGTGCCGGTGGTGGGAACAGATGACAAGATTCACAAAACTACGTACACACGGGGACTAGATGTAAAAAGGCTTTTTTCTCGACGCTTTTTTAACATCTATTGTTATTTTCCCGCCTCTGCTGTGTTTCCTTCATTGTACTTGGGCGAAGTGTGTCCAGTAGGGCATCCGAAGCTTCTATTTTTCATGTCGCTTCTTGACTAGAGCTCCGAGGTTCACTAATAGTGAGATTTTCTGCGTATGCAACCTGGGTTTTTTTTGCCCACCATTAATGTAGTCGCATTCAGACTTCGGGGATGATGTCTCAACACACCAGTGTGCATGCCTGGGGGTTTTGTGTGGGGATTTTGTTGTTGACATATTTTTGTCATATATTTTTTACTTGAAATAATACCGTACTCGTCTAAAAGGCAGAACAAGGTTTCTAACGTGTGCACAAGATGTTCTACGTGTTGTCACACACGAGACATCTGTTTATAGCTTTTATCGGGACTTTCAAGGGAGTGGAATCAGTACTGATGTTATTTACTCCAGGGAAAGAAATCTCCTTCAGCGGGCGTTCTCGGTGGTGGCTGAACCCTGGGACATCAAATCAAAAACGCAAAGTTCTAACCACTAGGACAACCACCAACACCCCTCCCCTACCCCACCTCCTCAACCACAAACTAGTTTTTGATTTGATAATCAAACCCTTTCAAATTTCAACAAGGCCGTGACAGTTTTTTTTTATAGTCGTGTTCTTCTCTGTCGAATCCACGGTCTTTGAGTAAAAGCAGCACTTGTGAGCTGAATAGTGCACTTTGGCTTCACACACTACACTACATGGCACACTGCTGACAGCTTAAAGAGAATGAGATGGGGGTTTTTTGTCTCGTTTTTCGGCTAGCCAGAGCTCCAAGGTTCACTAATAGTGAGATTTTTGCGTATGCGACCGTTTTTGCTTTTTTTTTTATACCACCATGAAAGTAGCTGTATTTCAGCTGAGGGAGATGTATGTTAGGTATGTTGATGTTTGCGTAACCTACCGAACGCTGACATTAATTACGGGATTTTTAACGTGTATTTATTGTAATCTCCTGCATATATATATTATAATATATATATATATATATATATATATATATATATATATATATATATTATATATGTATAATTATATATGTGTGTGTGTATGTGTGTGTGCGCGTGTGTACTTTCGTGCGTGTGTGTGTGTGTGTGTGTGTGTGTGTGTGTGTGTTCGAAGCGCGCGCGCACACACACACACGCACACACACACACACACACACACACACACACACACGCACACGCACACGCACACACACACACACACACACACACACACACACACAAAACCCTCCAAAAATGGCGACAATGAAGTTTAATACTAAGATGTTAGTTAACCAAAAACAATGTTTAAACAGAGAGTCAATAAAATCTTTACTTTAAAAAGAAAAGGAATTCGTTTGAATTGTACATAAACTTTTGTTGAAAATGGAAAAAAATGCAATAATAATGATATGTACAATAATAAAAAGTCGTCACACACAGATAATTACGTGACCCCAAAATGTGTACCTTTGCAGGCCCTTATGAGCTTGTGGACATAAACAAGTCAGTACAGTGCTGTGTCAAATGACTGGTGTCACAGACACCGTCTCGTGCATTCTCTCTTTCTCTCGCACACACACACACACACACACACACACACACACACACACACACACACACACACACACACACACACACACACACACACACACACACATATATATATATATATTATATATATATATATATAATATATAGTAGATAGATAGATATAGATAGTATAGATAGTAATAGATAGATAGATGATAGATAGATAGATAGATAGATAGTAATAGATAGATAGATAGATAGATAGATAGATAGATAGATAGATAGATAGATAGATAGATAGATGTGTATATATAACACACACATGCATAACACACATACACACATGCACACACATACACACGCACGCACGCAGTGCATGTATTCACGCACAATGACACACCCCACTGCATGCACGCACGCCCCACAGATACACAGTATGTAGAGAGATATTGATTTGATGCATTTGACATTCTATACGAGGATAATGATAAGCACTTTGCTTTTACATCCAGCCCGTGTGTATGCAGTTTTGTAAATGTAACGTTCCATGGCACACGATCTATCTTACGAAAGCGTGACAGTTTAAAATGTCAAGATGTTATCGTGGTTCGACACGGTGGCCTGGTTTAGAAGCGCATTGAAGGGGGAGAGAGAGAGGAAGAGGAGAGAGAGAGAGGAGAGAAGAGAGAGAGAGAGAGAGAGAGAGAGAGAGAGAGAGAGAGAGGAGAGAGAGAGAGAGAGAGAGAGAGAGAGAGAGAGAGGAGAGAGAGAGAGAGAGAGAGAGAGAGAGAGAGAGAGAGAGAGAGAGAGGAGAAGAGAGAGAAGAGAGAGAGAGAGAGAGAGAGAGGAGAGAGAGAGAGAGAGGAAGGTGTGTGTGTGTGTGTGTGTGTGTGTGTGTGTGTGCGTGTGATATGTGTATATGTATGTTGTTGTTGTTTTTCGTTCCTCCTCTGGAACTTCTAGATTCACCAATGGCGAGATTTTAGAGCCCTGACAAAATTATTGAATTCTAATCATTATTAGATCAATTATCATAACAGTACATAATGAGAGAGGGAGGAGAGAGAGAGAGAGAGAGAGAGAGAGAGAGAGAGAGAGAGAGAGAGAGAGAGAGAGAGAGAGAGAGAGAGAGAGAGAGAGAGAGAGAGGAGAGAGAGGAGAGAGAGAGAGAGAGACAGAGAGAGACAGACAGACAGACAGACAGACAGACAGACAGACAGACAGACAGACAGACAGACAGAGAGGCAGAGAGAGACAGAAAGACAGATACAGAGAGACAGACAGACAGACAGACAGACAGACAGACAGACAGACAGACAGACACATACACAGACAGAGAGAGAGAGAGACCGAGACAAGACAAACAGGCAGACAAATAGACAGAGACAACATAGACAGGCAGACAGACAGAGACAGAGAGTCTGATGTAGAGAGACAGAGGCACAGAGATCGTTGCACAGAAATAGGGAGACAGAGAGACAGAGACAGACATACAGCAAAATTTAATACCCCAACAAAAACAAAGGCAGCAACAGAGAGACATACAGACAGACAAACAGGCATAAAGACACACATGGAGAAATAATTATAGGAATGGTAAGGCAAGGCGAGAGCAAAAACAAAGGCATTCAGACAGATAATTATTATATAGACAAATAATATATATAATATATAGATAGACAGATAATATATATGATATATAACATTACAGACAGACAGATATTATGCAGACAGACAGACAGACAGACAGACAGTCAGACAGACAAAAGACAGAAATCAATGAGCAAGGAAAAGAGAAGCAAGTTTAAGACACAAGCAGAAGGTAGAGACAGACAGACATATGGACAGACAGACAGGCAGACAGACTGGCAGGCACACATATAAACACACACACGCGCGCGCGCGCACACACACACACACGCGCGCGCGCGCACACACACACACACACGCACGCACGCACGCACGCACGCACACACATACACACACCACCACCACCACCACCACCACTACCACCACCACCTATGTAATATTCACTGACCGTAGGTGCATGCAGGCTCACCAATACACGAACGATGCATACGCATGCACACACGCAGACAGACAAAATTGACAGATTAGACAGGCAAACAGACACATTAAAACATAAATTATACACAGAGTAAACTGAGACGACAAGGACACAACTGAAGATGTAGGTAAAAGGCAAAAGGTAAAGTTGCCCCATAACCTATGTGTTCGTAGGTAAGCGAGGCATCAGAGACCTCAGCTTCTCTAGCTTCTCATGTTCAGGGCAGCGCCCATCTCCTCTCCCTCGCTGCTTTACCTTCCCTGAACCTGAAGAGGACAAACCACCCATTTACAGCTGGGTGAACTGGGGGGGACTGTACTGAAACCATGGCGCGGAAACGGTCACCCACCCAACTAGTAACCACGCTCGACGCTGCTTAACTATAGAAAGCGAGCGCCTCTGACCACTGAACTACCCCGCTAAAAGATGTAGTAGATATATAATTATTATGTACTCTATGTGTTCTGTGTGAGGCCTTGGGCTAGGCAGCCTTAAGTGCGTAGATTGAGACAATGAAGCGACAGGGAGAAAAGGACATGATTTATTATACTGTCTGTCCGTCCATCTGAGTGATCTACTGGAGATTTATTCCTGTTGTGTTTACTGTCACCTGGCTAGAGGTAGTGTGTGTGTGTGTGTGTGTGTGTGTGTGTGTGTGTGTGTGTGTGTGTGTGTGTGTGTGTGTGTGTGTGTGTGTGTGCGCGTGTGTGTGTGTGTGTGTGTGTGTGTGTGCGTGTGGAGGAGGGGGTGTGTGTGTTTGTGTGTGTGTGTGGGGGGGGAAGGTGTTGTGGGTGGGTGTGGGAGTGTGTGGGTGTGGGTGGGTGGGTGGGTGTGGGAGTGTGTGAGTGTGTGTGTGTGTGTGGGTGAGTGTGTGTGTGTGTGTGTGTGGGTGGGTGAGTGTGTGTGTGTGTGTGGGTGGGGGGGGGATGTTGTGTTGGTTGTGTGTGGGGGGGTGGGGGGTGGGGGGTGAGTGTGTGTATGTGTGTGTGTACCTGTCTGTTAACAAGTGTGTGTGTGTGTGTTGTGTGTGTGTGTGTGTGTGTGTGTGTGTGTGTGTGTGTGTTGTGTGTGTGTGTGTGTGTGTGTATGTGTGTGTGTGTAAGGGTGTAAGGGTGTGTTTTTTATGTGAGCAGGGAAGGGCAGAAAGATGTGTTATAGAAATAATATGCGATTTAGCGAGGGCAGGTGTGACTGTAAACAATGACGAATGCATTCGTAGGTAGGTGTATGTATGGAGTGTGTGTATATGTATGTATGAATGTACGTACGTACGTACGTACGTACGTACGTACGTACGTCTGTCTGTCTGTCTGTCTGTCTGTCTGTCTGTCTGTCTGTATATATGTATGTATGGATGGATGGATGGATGGATGGATGGATGGATGGATGGATGGATGGATGGATGGATGGATGTATTATGTATGTATGTATGTATGATATGTATGTATGTATGTATGTATGTATGTATGTATGTATGTATGTATGTATGTATGTATGTATGTATGTATGTAGTATGTATGTATGTATGTATGTATGTATGTATGTATGTATGTATGTATGTATGTATGTATGTATGTATGTATGTATGTATGTATGTATGTATGTATGTGTATGTATGTATGTAGTATGTATGTATGTATGTATATAATGTATGTATGTATGTATGTATGTATGTATGTATGTATGTGTATATGTGTGTATGTGTGTATGTGTGTATGTGTGTATGTGTGTATGTGTGTGTGTGTCTGTATGTATGTATGTATGTATGTATGTATGTATGTATGTATGTATGTATGTATGCATGTATGCATGTATGTATGTATGTATGTATGTATGTATGTATGTATGTATGTATGTATGTATGTATATGTATATATATATATATATATATATATATATATATATATATATATATATATATATATGTTTGTATGTATGTATGTATGTATGTATGTATGTACGTACGTACGTACGTACGTCTGTCTGTCTGTCTGTCTGTCTGTCTGTCTGTCTGTCTGTCTGTCTGTCTGTCTGTCTGTCTGTCTGTCTGTCTGTCTGTCTGTCTGTCTGTATGTATGTATGTATGTATGTATGTATGTGTATATGTGTGTATGTGTGTATGTGTGTATGTGTGTCTGTATGTCTGTATGTCTGTATGTCTGTATGTCTGTATGTATGTATGTATGTGTGTGTGTCTATCTGTCTGTCTGTCTGCATGTCTGCATGTCTGTCTGTATCTATGTATGTATTTTCATTTCTTAAGTGCGGTCCACTGACTTCATTAGAAAAAGGAAAAGAGGAGGAAGGAAAAGAGGGACAAGAGGAAGAAGAGAAAAAAAGGTGCCGGAAATGGGAAAGAAAGAGGCGGAGGAGACGAAGGAGGGAGAGCTTCAGGAAGAAGAAGAAGAAGAAGAAGAAGAAGAAGATTGCAAAGAAGAAGAAGAAGAATGCAAAGAAGAAGAAGAAGAATGCAAAGAAGAAGAATGCAAAGAAGAAGAAGAAGAAGAAGAAGAAGAAGAAGAAGAAGAAGAAGAAGAAGAAGAAGAAGAAGAAGAAGAAGAGCAACAACAACAACAACAACAACAACAACAACAGCAACAACAACAACAACAACAACAACAGCATGAACAAGAACACCAACAAGAAATACAACAAGAACAATCCCAGAAGGACTCAAAACATTCTTCTTTCTTTACCTTAAAAAAAACCCCACTGAGTACACATAAAACCAACTAAAAAAAAACAACAACCAAACCAACCCTAAAACGAAATGGCACTTGAAGGATGCCTAGGGGAAGACAAGTATGATTATAGGCCTATGCTATAAAGCCATGAAAACTAGCAGGCGATCATGTCAGCATGAAATAGGACACGTTTCCCTTATACTGCACACATCCAGCCAATGCTTTGTCAACGTTGGCTAACACTACAGACTAGCACACTGGGCAAAACCTGCGGTATGGAAGGCAAGGGTAGGCTACACAAAATGCGTAAAAAGAATTTTTAAATTTTTTTTTATTAACATTAAGTGACTTTTAAGTTTCAGCGATACATCTATTGCTTTTACTCGTATGCACACCGTGTGCGCACATGCATACATAGCAAACATATACAATACATACACACACGAGCGTGTATGCATGCACGCATACCCACACACATACACACACGTGCGCGGGCACACACACACACACACATGAGCACATACTCAAGGGCACACACGCATGGGCACAGATACATGGGCACACACACAAGGGCACACACACACACACACCACCACCCCCACACACACACACACACCACACACACACACAAACACACATCACACACATGGGACCGCACAAGGGCACACACACAGGACACACACACACACACACACACCACACACATGACACACAACACACATACACACACATACACACACAGCACACACACACATGACACACACACACACACACACACACCACACACACAGCACACACACACACACACACACACACACACACCGACTAAACACATGCACATAGCACACACAGACGCATACCACACACACACACACACACACACACACACACACACACACACACACACACACACACACACACACACACACACGTGCGCGTTTGTACTTAAGAAAGTGCACATATACACACACAGACGCATACGCACCAACCACACACACACACCCCAAGACACACACACACACACAACACACAAACACACACACACACACACACACACACACACACACACACACACACACACACACACACACACACACACACGTGCGCGTTTGTACTTAAGAAAGTGCACATATACACACACAGACGCATACGACACACAACACACACACACACACACACACACACACACACACACACACACACACACACACACACACACACACACACACACACACACACTAAGAATCACAATACACACACAACACAACGCACACACCACACAAACACACACACACACACACACACACACAAACACTACACACACAACACACACTCACAGAGGAGGATCAAAAGTGTTTCTTGTTCATAAACAGTTCGTCTGTAGATCTGTAGGCCTATCAAGCGTTATGACAGTAACACTGGTCGGCAATACATCATTTTGTACACACACACAAGGAACCTTGTTAATAATGTATTCTTACTGTGTTCAGCCATCATAACTATTCATATATGTGCGTGTGTGCGTGTGCGCGCGTGCGTGTGTGTGTGTGCGTGCGTGCGTGTGGCGGTGTTGTGTCGTGTGCGTGTGTGTGTTGTGTGTGTGTGTGTGTTGTGTGTGTGTGTGTGTGTGTGTTGTGTTGTGTGTGTGTTGTGTTGTGTTGTGTTGTGTGTTTTTTGTTGTGTTGTGTGTTTTGTGTCGTTGTGTGTGGTTTGATTTGTTGTGTTGTGTTGTGTTGTGTTGTTTTGTGTTGTGTTGTGGTTTGGTGTGTGTGTGTGTGGCTGTCTGTTGTTGTGTGTTGTCTGTCTGTGTCTGTGTGTGTGTCTGTGTCTGTGTCTGTGCTGTGTGACGTACGAGTATGAACTTATGATGAGACACGACAGACACACAGACAACAGAACAAAAACTTCTCACTACACACACACACACACAACACACACACACATAACACAACACACACAACACACACACACACACACACACACACACACACACACACACACACACACACCACACACACACACATCACACACCGCCCACCAAAAATCTAAACCTTCACTTCTTTTTGTACATGATCGGCACGTCAATGTAAATAAAACCCAGTATGTCCAACTTGTCAAGTCTGCTCGTCTGTATTCCAAATACCCCCCATAACTTATATTATTTACACTGACCAAAAAAAAAGGCCAACAGGCCTAAACGCCACATACCTTGCTCTAGTTTTCTCTCACAGCTTATAACACCATACAGCAAAAAACAACATAAAAGAGCCAGCGACCCACACACAACGTCGTAGCTTAGAATCCTCACAGGTCACTTCAACCACAAGTGTTACCAGCTTGAGACGTCAGTCCACTTTTTATACTCCCTCTGCAGTCATCATTATAAGGAAAACTCGCACAACAAAAAAGTACCTGGTTCTCTTAGAGAGCTTTACAATCTGAATCCCATCAAGTTTTTGAGTTGAAATGAGAATAATACGAGTGAAGCAGTTTCTTTGTAATTATCGAACAGACGAGGAAAATAAAGTCATGCAGTGATTTTCTTTCTTTTTTTTTTACAATTACTAACACACACTTCTGTTTTTTTTTCTTTCTTTTTTTCTCAGTGAAGGTACCTAAAACAGGAAAAAAAATTAAAACCATGAAGGTTTGACTGTTCACGCAAGAAAGATATAAAAGTACGCCTTTCAAGTAAAAGTGACTTTGCACAATCCGTCATTCATCTATTTGTCCAACTAGCAAAGAGTTCTATCACCACATATCCTTCTCTTCAGACGAGCAGAAATATGACTTGAAACCAAGTTGGACGCTTACACAAAATAAAACACGAAAATTTCCCACACCCGTGTTCAAGAGTTCTGTACTATGTCTAAGAAGTCCATTACATACCCGGATAAACCTTTTTTGCGAAATACTGTATATTGTATACCAACACGCTTGGACACAAGCCAGCAGTTGTGTGTGGTAGGCTTCTAGCTAGCTGGAGGTGTTTTCGGCTAGGAGATAATGGTAGACTGCGACGCCACTACCCGTGCGACACGCACAACTGCACACATCGAACGTACGCACGCACGCATACACACACACACACACACACACACACACACACACGCACACACACACTAACACACACACACACACACACACACACACACACACACCACACACACACACACACACACACACACACACACACACACACACACACACACACACACACACAGTGTAGGCTAGGTGAGGTTACACCTTGACGGCTTTTTCAAGTACAAGCTGGCCTCGTCACGGTGCATGATACTACTACTATAAGGTGTGTGTGTGTGTGTGTGTGTGTTGTGTTTGTTGTGTTGTGTTGTGTGTTGTGTTTGTGTTGTGTTGTGTTGTGTTGTGTTTGTTGTGTGTAGTGTTTGTGGTAGTGTGTGTGTGTGTATGTGTGTGTGCGTGTTTGTGTTGTGTTGTGTTAGTGTAGTGTTGTGTGTGCACATGTGTTTGTGCGCGCGCGCGATTGCGCATGTTTCATGCACCACTCATGTATACATAATTATGCTCTATGTGTGGCCGTTTAAGTATGGATCCAAAATAGTCACAAGTGACCATCACACTCGATCAAAATCCACTTTACCCTGACGATTATAGCCCAAGCTTCAAGTACTACACTTCAACTTTAGTTTTCTCAGCTATAACCATAGAATGATCACACACACACACACACACACACACACACACACACACACACACACACACACACACACACACACACACAAAATAAAAATTGTGATTGATTGATTGACACACACACACACGACCTTCATTAAAAACAACACATACAGTACCCACCATAGCCAAAAAAGTCTAGGCGGTAAATGTATAGAAAAAAATCAACGTACATCCTTACAATCCCATACCTAACGCTTTGGCAGTTAGGTCAGTGTCAAGGTCGAAATAAAAATGTCTTTTTGTTTGCTTCGTTTCCCGGTTAGGGCTACGAGGTTTACCGAAGGTGAGATTTTTGCGTATGTGACCGTTTTCGCCCACCATTTAGGGAGCGGTATTCGATTCAGGGATTAATCTTGTCAGATGAAAATAAACTGATGGAGGGGCAGGCACAACATGTCATTTCTTCGTCTTTGTTGAATGCTCAGAGAGCAACTATTGATGGCTGTCATATGAGCGAAAATGCGTTGTGGCTGCGTTCAGCGCCTGATAAGTTAGCGGGGAAAATCAGAATCAGAATGAAAGATTATTTATGGTCATAAAAGTCACATGGACTTATTGACACAAAAAATAAACTCTTCATAATTCATGAACACAACATAATATTATTCACTGGTCAGCATGTCTAAAATAATAATTATCTTTTAATATTTCTGGATACAAAGGCTTGATAATCGGACCGAGAAGGCAGAAAAATAGACAACAAGGAAATGACATCAGGAAGCAAAGGAACAAGGCAGAAGCAAAGAGAGGGATAGAAAAGAGGGAATTTCTATCACAGAATTCCAAGAAGGTGGGAATGTTATTTATACTGACAGACCCCCGGCATTCTCAGGGGATAATAATTGTCATCTGACTGTACAAGCGCTAAACATGTACATCCAATGTAATGAATATGCAAGAATGATATTAAATGTATGACGGCAAATTCACATTTGTTGGTCATTTACTTAAACGTAGGCCTACGATTCGTTCATTCTTTGATCAAAGTCAGCATTTCACTGAAACGGAATTTGCTGGAAGGAAATTCCAAAAAAAAAATCTTCGAAACACAAGGAAAAATATAATTCATTCTACAATCTTATTTGGGCAAAAGCAATCATAGCTCATATTATTATAGGATATAATATAAATTTGTCGCCCACACGACACGACAAACTTACTCAGCATATGTTTCCTTGTGAATTTTACTGAATACACACAGACACAGACACAGACACAGACACACACACAACACACAGACACACAACACACACACACCACTCACACACACACACTTACGCACACACCACACACACGCGCGCCACACACACACACACACACACACACACACACCACACACACACACACCAACCAACAACAACAACCATCGCTATATCTTTCCTAATTTATAATATTTTGTTGTGAATCTAAGAGAGAGAGAGAGAGAGAATGAGAGATTTTATGAATGAAATTGAATGACATTGAGAGAGGAGAGAGAGAGAGAGAGAGAGAGAGAGAGGAGAGAGAGAGAGAGGA
>CM060326.1:10085930-10093430 GCA_030674155.1 Stramonita haemastoma | reverse complement strand
TGATTATTATCACTATCATTATCATCATGCCTCATCATCATCATTAATATCGTTATCAATATTATTATTATTACTACCATTTTCATACTTTTTGTCCTGTTGCAATGCTAGTTCATCATTAATCAGACATCTGACAAATATTTTTTTCGGGCTCACACACAACAACGAACGGTATACAGATGCCTAGAACACAAATTATTTTGACATACTATGTTATGATTTTAATGTTCTGTGTGGATTTTAAACAGTTCGAACTTAACTGGTGATATAAAGCAGTTCACATGAATAAATGAATATTTCATTGTTCAAGTGGATACAAAATTAGATGAACATTTATTGTAATCAATGCTGTTTGAATATCATGAGAGAGAGAGAGAGAGAGAGAGAGAGAGAGAGAGAGAGAGAGAGAGAGAGAGAGAGAGAGAGAGAGAGAGAGAGAGAGAGAGAGAGAGAGAGAGAGAGAGACAGAGAGACAGACAGAAGACAGACAGACAGACAGACAGACAGACAGACAGACAGACAGACAGACAGAAAAAAAGAAAGAAAGAAAGAAAGAAAAGAAAGAAAGAGGGAGACAGAGACAGAGACAGAGAGACAACGAGACAGACAGACATAGAGAGAGACAGAGACGATTGCTTGCAGTACATATTATCATGTTTGAAAGTATTGCACATGTGAAAGAAAAAAAAAGTAAATCAAAAGAATCAGTCGTTGTAAAGCTTTTCATTACACACATATATTATTTTTTTTAATAAGGTTAAGTTCAATCACCACTTTCTACAAATCATAATATTTTCTAAAAACTTAAAAGAATATTTTGATACTTGTGTGTTAGTTTGTTCCCGTTCATTTGTTTGTTTGTTGTTATTGGTTGTTGTTGGGGATTTTTTCTCATTAGTAAGCTCTACCAGTGTCTAATACATATTCATACATAAGCAGGCATATGAAAACAAGCACAAAATGAGTACACGTGTAGTGCAGGAAAGCCTTTAGTTGTAAAACTGTACCTTTATAATACATAAGGATGACTGAGGGGGGGGGGGGGGGGGGGGGTAGATACAAGCAGTTATGATATATGACAATTATATATTGAATAAAAACAAAAACAAAAAAGAAGAACAATATGAAGACCAGTGTTTCACTTTGTGCGTTAGAAGTCTTCAGCAAAATTGATTTCTTTTTTTTTTCTCCAAATGTCCTACGTTTTCAGTCCAGGAGTTATTGGTTCAACTAGTTATCACAAAATGACGACGACAAAACAGCAACAAGGACAACAAGAACAACGCACGCACGCACGCACGCACGCGCACACACACGCGCACACACACACGCGCACACACACGCGCGCACACATGCGCGCGCACGCAGGGACACCACACACACACAGAGGCAAAACTGCGTGCATGCTGTTTTAATAAAAAACAAAACACACATCAACCTATTTTACCAGTAACATACAATCCTTCAAACCACACAAAAACATTAGTACAAACAAAACATTCAAAACTTGTGCACTGTATGGTAAAAAACAAACAAACGAACTAAAATAATAAAAACAACAACAAAACAACAACAAAGAAATAGCACCGAACATGAGACTGTTTTCTTCCAAAAAACAAAGCATTCATCATTCATACTCCCAATCTATAAAAATTTAATGTACCTTCAGTTTGTGAATATTTTCACGGTGTAAAGTAAAAAATGCCAGTGAGATTACACAGTACAGTTTAAAAGTAAAATACCGATGAGTGATAGGGTGAAAAGTATACAGATAGTGTGATACCACAAGGAAAAAAATGACAATAATCATTGTAAAGAAACACATCCAAAATGACATCAATCCTTGGACAAGTGAGACTATCTTGGATTAAAAAAATACATGTATCGAGGACCCGTACATACGTTGTGATACAATCGCCTCCAAAATGCTCCTGCTCTCAAAAAATGCTCCCCCACCTTTTTTATTTTTATTTTTAGAAATACACTCCAAAACCGCGTCAACATCATCGACAATAATGATGACGTGGTCGACAGCAATGACAACAACAGTAACAGCAGCAGCAGCAGTAGTAGCAGCAGCAGCAGCAACAAACAACAACAACAACAAACAGTAACGGCAACAACAAAACCAGTAACAACAACAGCAATGACAACAACATTTTTTTTATTCCGAGGATAATGGAACCCCAAAACAGCAACAGCAACAACAACAACAACAACAACAACAGAAAATTGTGCACCATCTCATGTGAATAATTATATTTACATTCATTTTCATTGCCACTACGGCATCGCAGTGTAATCTTTCTGCCATTTTCCATTTTAATCCCCCCCCCCCCCAACCCCATCTCCTTTGCATTCATCTGAACCGAGTGGAGGAAGCTGGTCACAAAGTCTTCAGTGTTGCCTCAGTGGTCGACCAGACTTTGGGATAGGTGAAGGTGAAGGAACTGTAACAGAGACATACTTTCCGTTCTCTCTTCTCTTCCTTAACTTCCTCAGGAGTCCACGGGAACATTGTACTGAAGTTTTCAGACTGTGTCTCTCAGGTAAGTAGAACCTGGCATATCCCATCCCTGTCCAGGTACAGAAACGAATCCAGCATGCTCTTAGTTCGCATCCTCAAATGCCAGAAAGATTGTTAGCACGCAAAAACCACTTTTGCATAAAAAAAAGTTCCCGATCATGAAACGCAGCTGTGGCATAGGAATTCAAGTAATCTTTGTCCAACAAGCTACTATAGAGCTAGAGCGCACTCCATAGTCTGCCAAGGCTGACGGTGCCACAAAAAGGCCTACTTTTTCATTGTAATTCAAAGATAAGTTTGGACAGGAACCCCCACCCACCCCTACCCCCAATAGTGACGGCTGGATTTTTAAAAAAATAGTCAATAAGAAAACACAAAAATGCAACAACAAAAATTGAATGAAATACAGCGTGGAAGCTGGAAGATAATTCGTCCTTGTAAGAAAAAAGGCGAACATTGTAATTTTCATTGTGCATTATATTACATTCAACAAAAGACTAGTAAGTTGTGTGGGTTTTCTTTTACTTTTTTTCTTTTCTCTTTTCATCTCTTTCAAAACACACAGTCTTAATTAGACACAATCATCAACTGCAAGACAAAACATACAAAAAGAAGATAATGAAGCAAGGCATTAAAAAAAAAAAAGCGCCATGAGTACTGCCAAAATGAGCAAGGAAAAATTATTTCAAGAACTCAGAAGGAAGGTGACAGGATGGTTAAGTCATTCGCCTGCCAACAAAGAAATCCTGAGGCTCTGGGCTTGGTTTCCAGCCTCGCCCTTTCTTCCCAGTTTGACAACAAAAATCGAACTCAATGTCAAAGTCCTTCGAATGAAGACTATAAACTGATTACCCATGTGTGAAAGCACAAAACATCTTGCGAACACGTTAAAAACCCGTTTGCCTTTTTGGAAGAGTAGACTGTTGTGTGTCAGTAGGAATGGAAGACAGAAGAAACAGCCTGCACACAGGTGTCGTGTTTAGACACCATCCCCGAAGTCTGAATGCAGTACCTAAATGGTACGGGGGTAAGAAACGGTCGTATACGCATAAATCTCACCATTGATGAACCTCTAGCTCTAGCCATGGAACAAAAAAAACTTCATGAACCGCTTTGGAGAAACATTTTGATTCCACAGCATACTCCGAAGACATCACTTTCCCAGTGTTAAACACTGTTGACAAGGTACGTCTTTCCCTCACTACACACACAGTATATGAAACAGCAAGTCCTCATTCACTGTACTCATTTTTTCCTTACACAGTATCAAGTGCTGCTTCCAGATCAAGTAAAAACAAAAAAAAAAAAAAAATCCTAAGCAATGTCAGACGTCTGCGTTGGGTGTGTTCAGACTTAACAAGCATAGCAAGAGGTTTGGGAAGCTGGGTACAAGCGATGCTGCAGAAGGCGTGACTAGTTTGTGCGTTCATTTTTTTGTTTCATTGGGAGTATGGTCACTGAACGTGAGTGAGTCTGATCAGATGTCCAACACTGTGATTTACAGGTCTCCATACAGGGTCTCTCACTGCACAGGATCACACCATGACTGAAGTTCTTTGTGGTGGTTCTTTTTTCTATTTTTCTATTTTTGTTGTTGAAAAGGGGGCATGTCTTTGGGTTGTTTTGGTTGGAAGATGGGGCAGGGGTGTTTGTGGAGTATTTTGATCATACTTGCGCAAAATATATCTTTTTAAACCCAAACCAGTTTTCCATGGAAAGCTTTTTTTCCTCAGTCCTAGGACGTCGTGCAGAACTAAAGCGTTACTTTTGCTTCCATCTCTGGCTTTAAGATGACACAGATTTCCTAAGTGTTCTCTCCATACAAAAAAACACACAATTTCCTTTGAAGCCATCTGGAGCATTTCTCTTCAAAAGAAGGCAGGCACTTTATTCTTACTCGCCATGAGCACGTAAAGCAGAATTTTCTTTGCCAGCTCTCCCTCGCTGCTTTACCTTCCCTGACCCTAAAGAGGGCAGGTACCCATTTAAAGCTGGGTGGACTGGGGGGGACTGTACTGAAGCCAATGCGCGCAAACGGTCACCCATCCAATTGGTGACCACATTCGATGCTGCTTAATTTTGACCTGGGGAAAGCGAGTGCTCTGATCACATAGCCATTCTGTATCGTAATCATATTATATATATTTTTATGGGTAGGATGGAGTACTCCCTTCTTCCTTCTGTAAGAAGAGGAATAACTGTTCGCCCTTTTTATACATAGCAGGGATCTGTTCAGTTTTCTGATAGTGTCTGGCAGACATATATATATATATATATATATATATATATATATATATATATATATATATATATATATATATATATATATAACACATACATATTATCTACCTAGTAGAGCAGGAGACACCCTTCCCTACACAGGCAAATCCTGCTGCTCCCCATGCTCCACCACCATCCTGTAATCCGGAGGCGGGTAGTTATTCATGTGGTAGTCCCCACCGAACAAAGACCCGGACGGACAAAACGCCGAATCCCTCAAATCCTTCCCACGACCCCTCACCTCCACCTCACCCTCACCCCCCTCACCCCCATCCTCCTCCTCCTCCTCCACCTCAACCCGCATCTTCCCATCCCCGGCAGAAGACACGGGAGGATCGGGCACGGGATCGGCCGAAGCCTCGAAGACTCTAGGCACCAGGTAGCCCGAGTTGTCCACAGGGGAGGTGCCCGGAGCGTAGCTGCTGGAGTGCCCGCTGTCGCTGTCATCAGGCTGGTGTCCCTCGCCGTCGTCCGTCTGATGCACCTCGGCTAGGGTACGAACCTGCACGGGAGAATCCTCCGTCCCGAACCCTCCTGAAGCTCCCATCTCTTCTTCTGGCCTCGAACACGGTCTGGATGAGGGAAGTTTCCCTGTAGGAGAACTCTTCGCCAGAGGCTGCATTTCTACCTGAGCTCTCTCCTCCTCTTCTTCCTCTTCCCTGGGGAAGCTGTGCTGGTTCATGTAGTGGTGAGGCTTGAAGTCCAGATCGAAGTCCTCCTCCAGGCTAGCTAAAGGAGCCTGGACTGAGGAGGAGGAAGGGGGAGGAGAGGAGGGGGAGGAGGAGGAGGGGGAGGTGGGAGAGGAGGTGTGGTGGTTTGTAGAGGAAGAACGCATAGGGGTGTAGTCAGGGTGGTTGTGGTGGTGGTGATGGTGGTTGGTGGTGGTGGTGGTGGTGGGGTTTGTGGGGGCGGTGTTGGTGGTGGGTTGGGTGGTGGGGGTGGTTGTGGTGGTGGTGGTGGTGGACATGCGCAAGTAGCCGTTTTTGTCAGGATGGGTTTGCCTCCTCCCTGTATGCCTTCCTCGCCCATTCTGATGTAGGCGGAGGACAGGTCCAGGTAATACTGGAACACGAAGGTGTGAAAATGAAGGATTGAATAATATATATATATATATATATAATATATAATATATATAATATATATAATATATATATATATATAATAATATATATATACATATATACTTGAAGGTTTCGAACTACTCCTCACTAATAGTATGGTCATTATCGCGCACACACACACACACATTTACCCATCTAACCCGCCGCTCCACCTCCCACCCCCCCCCCCCCACACACACATACATGCTCACACGCACGCACACACACACAAAAACACATACATACACGACACATACCCTCCCCCACCCCCTCCCACCCCCATCCGCTCTCTATCATCTCTCTCTCTCTCACACACGCACACACACATAAATATCCTCCACCCCCCCTATACATACACACACATACACACACACCCTACCCCCACCCACCCCCACACACCATCCATCCCCACTCCCCCTCCCCCACCTCTCCACCCATCCCCCCACACGCACCTCGCCCCATCCCCACCTCAACACACACCCCACCTCCCCCCCCCCCCACACACCCACCCCTACCTGCTTGACGTTAGCCTCCAGAAAGTCTCCCATGATGGAGACGAGTTCGGTGAAGGAAGGCCGCTTGTCCGGGTCCTCGTTCCACGTCTGCTGCATCACCTTGTACCTGATACAGTCCATTACAAACATATTGCTGCATCACCTTGTACCTGATACAGTCCACCGTGCACTTCAACAGTTTATTCTTGTAATCTAGCCAATATTTTAGAGGGAGGGGGTGTTATGGAGCATTACAAACATATTGCTGCATCACCTTGTAACTGATACAGTCCACCTTGCACTTCAACAGTTTATTCTTGTAATCTAGCCAATTTTTTAGAGGGGTCGGGGGGTATGGAGCATTATAATCAAACCTCTGCATCACCTTGTACCTGATACAGTGCACCTTGCACTTCAACAGTTTTATTCTTGTAATCTAGCCATTTTTTTAGAAGGGGGGTGTGTGTTATGGAGCATTACAAACATATTGCTGCATCACCTTGTAACTGAAACAGTCCACCATCCACTTCAATGATTCATTCCTTTCATTTATCTCTTTATTTTCTACAGGGGAGGGGTGAAAGTATTGAGCCTTACAAACATGATTATTTAACAGGGAGAATAAACCTAAGCGCGATTTGACTTTTAAAATGATTATTATCTGTGCCTACACTGAAGCCAAGGTGCACAAACGGTCACCCTTCCAACTGGTAACCACGCTCGATGCTGCTTAACTTGACTTGAGGAAAGCGAGTGCTCTGACCACTTAGTTAACACTGATAATATATGATATTATATGCTATATATTATATATACATAGTTAACACTGATAATATATGATATTATATGCTATATATATATACACATATATACATATATACACCTCAGCAAGTGTGTTTTCTGTATAATTATGATACAAACAATAAGTTAATTTTCACAAGAAAAACTCAATAAGTATTTCTTTCAAAATTTGTCAGGCAAACTGACAGACAGACACAGAGAGAGACAGACAGACATACAGACAGGCAAACTGACAGGTAAACTGACAGACAGACAGACGGACAGGTAAACTGACAGACAAACAGACGGATAGGCAAAC
>CM060326.1:10068430-10078430 GCA_030674155.1 Stramonita haemastoma | reverse complement strand
AGCTATCTCGTCTTCCCGTCTTGTGGCTACCTAAATGGTGGACGAAAACGGTGGTTGCATACGCAAAATCTCACCATAGATGCCCGTTTAATCAATATAACTTTTTAGTGGATACACGTTAAAACGAAAACACACATGCCTGATTTTTGCTACAATAATGTAGTGGATCGGCGATAAAACGAAAACACACACATCATCGGTAAACTTCAGAGTTCTTCTTGAAAAACGAAAAAAAAAGATAGGTAAAAAGATACATAATTTAATAAACTGACCCATGCGAAGTCTCTCTTTCGGTAGTTCCCATTTGGGGTCATAGGGGAGACAACCCGTCTGTTCGTCAATAGGCAGGTCAGGATTGTACTCCCCTTGTGGTTGAATCAAATATTTTTCCAGCTCCTTGTGCTGAAGAAGAGAAGACACGTACGTATGCATAAACACAAGCACACACACACACACGCGCGCGTGCACAAACATATACACACATGTATACATGCGCAAGCACGCACGCACGCACGCACACACACACACACACACACACACACACACACACACACACACACACACACACACACACACACACACACACACACACACACACACACACACACCACGTACAAATACATCACATCATACAGATGTCATTTGTAAGCCGTCTAAACAAACAAACTCTGAAATTCATGTCTCACAATTTAGCGAATGGGAAGGTAACAATTAAAAACAACATCAACAGTATCAACAACAAAATGAGCATGCCTACTCCTCAGAACCGTGGATCTTCTACAATATCTGGAACTTCTGTTTTAACTAAACTGTAGAGCCAACTCGAATTCTTTAAAACCACATGAAAAAAACACATGAACATTAAAGAATAAAACAAAAAAAACTGCTATTTCAGTTATCATTTTCATCATCATCATCATCATCGACAACATCAGGAGAAAAATAGATTGTTATCAATGGAAAAAAATGAAGTGTTCTTGATGGGAAAAGAAACAACTTTTTTGTTTTCAAAATTCAAAATAATTTCAAACAAACCACAGGAACCCTAACAGGCAAAAAAAAAAACTACAGGAAATTCAATCACTGGATAAACACACTAAAAAAAATCACATGAAACTCACTGAAACAAACAGGAACCTATTTACACATATATACTGTGCACGTTCATCCTGCACACGACGTGAACAAAAACACTAATCCTTTATACCTTTTTAAAAAAAACAAAAAAAAACCCAACCATACAACAAAACTAAAAACACAACAAGACAGATCAACCACGATAATTATCATCTCCACTTACAAATCCTGTTTTCCTTCGAGCAAAGACGACGATAACAGTGACAACGATGACGAGGAAGATGAGAGTGCCGATGATGACTCCCACATAGATGGAAGAAAATCCTGCCTGGCTGACGTCCTCTGAAACAGTAGGTAAAGGTAAGGTAAAGGTAAGGTAAGGTAAAGGTAAAGGTAAGGTAAAGGTAAGGTAAAGGTGTCCCATAACCTGTGTGGTCGTAGGGGAGTGAGGTGTCACAGAGAGAGAGAGAGAGAGAGAGAGAGAGAGAGAGAGAGAGAGAGAGAGAGAGAGAGAGAGAGAGAGAGAGAGAGAGAGAGAGAGAGAGAGACAGAGACAGAGACAGAGACAGACAGACAGGCAGACAGACAGACAAAGGCAGACAGAGACAGACAGAGACAGAGATTCACACACACACACACACACACACACACACACACACACACACACACACACACACACACACACCACAAACCACCACACCACACCACACCAAACACACAAAACAACACACCACACACCACCACCCACACACACACCAAACACACAACAACACACACACACACACCACACACACACAACACCAACACAACACACACACACACCAACCACACCACACACACTACACCACACACAACACACACACACACACCACACCACACCACACCCACACCACACCACACCAACACCACACCACACCACCCCACACCCACCCCAACACCCACCACCACCCCACCACAGCACAACACACACACACACACACACACACACACACACACACACACACACACACACACCACAGAGAAAAAAAGAAGGAGAGAGACTGAGGGAAGGAAGGAGAGGTGGAAATCCGGACACAGAAAAAAAAAAAAAGAAGAAAAAGAATATACTGCACCGCCAACTTTGAGGGTCATGTTGGAGCTCAGAATCCTGCCCCCATGATTGGTAGCCGCCACTGGTATGCCCAGCATGCACTGAGCTCACGTTCTCCAGCGTTAGGCTGATTGGCCATTGGCAGACAAGACAAACAACAACAACACATGAATGAATGAATGAATGAATGATGAATGAATGAATGAATGAATGAATGAATGAATGAATGAATGAATGAATGGATCGATAAATGAATGAAAAAAATGAATTAATGAATGAATGAATAGACAGCATTATGGAAGACGGTTAAAAAATGTAAAAGAGAAAAGAATTAATACCCCTGCTGTGCTGTTGTTTTGCTTAAGATGCATGTATATTGAATACACAATGTGTTTAAACAACCAAAGAGGCAGAGGCCAAAAGCTGTGACCTTTTTTTAATGTCAGTAAACTGCCAAGGCTTACACTAAAATGTTGTTATGTTGTAAAATAATGTGTTTTTAAACAACACAAATGGCCCACGCCTTTGTCCCTTTTTGATGTCAACTAATTGCCAAAGCCTATACTAAAATACTAAAGAGGCCGCCAAAAGAAATCATGGGTTGACAACATCAAAGACTGGACCGCCCAACCCCTGCAACACCTCCTACTAGCCACACAGGATCGTGAAGCCTGGAAAAAGATCTCTGTTGCGTCTTCTCTCATGTCCCCCCTACGTCCTTTGGACATGGGACTGAGTGAGTGATGAGTGATACTAAAATGTTGCTATTTTATAAAATCTTGCGTTCAGACTGCCGTCGGCCATGACAAGGTCTTAACGTAACAACCTGCACTCTTCTTTAAAGGAGAAAAAATCCCCTGAAGTCAAAGTATGACTGCCCATATGGCGAGGTACTTGAAAACAGTCATACTCGCAAACTTTCTTATTCAGTATTCAATTTCAATCTCACAGTGATTCCCAGATGGGATGAGTGGGTCAGAGTGCACATTCTGGATGAACTCAAAAGTATTAAGCTGTACTTAAAAGCAAATAGCAAATAAACAGGCAAAAAAACCCTTTTATCACAGAAAGTAGTAAAATTGAAACCTTAACACACACATGCGCGCGCGCGCGCGCGCGCGCACGCACACACACACACACACACACACACATTCAAACATACACAGTGAAAGGGACTAGATGTAAATAGATAAAATTTTTAAAAAGCACATGAGTGCTTATTCCATTATCCTAGAAATAAAAGAATAGAATAAATCTTTTTTTTAAATGCACACACACACACACACACACACACACACACACACACACACACACACACACACACACACACACACACACAACACAACACAACACAACACAACCCCCCCCCCCCCCCCACCACACACACACACACACACCTGCCATCAGCCGCCACCGAGATGTTGAGAGTGCTGTTGTGAGCGAGGAGGACTTTGTCCTTGAACCAGGTGATAGAGGGCGGGGGGTAGCCCGAGGTCAGACACTTCAAGGTCACCGTGGACGTCTCGCTCACACGCAGCACACCGCTGCTGTACTCTTCGATCTTAGGGCTCACGATGGCTGCAGAGGACAAAAAAAAAGGATAAAAGAAATCGATCCAATCTGATCCTACTGTTTATAGCCCCGCCGACCACACAGGCCGTATCGGAGGCTGCCACCTCACATTTAAAATTCCGATCAAAACTGTGCAACTATATACAGTTAAAACGGGTGTAAAACCAACTTGACTGTCCTTGCTTGTATCCACGCCCTAGTCAACCATAAGGGTCAGCCCAGGACGGGCACCGCGTCGTGGGAAAACCCACATCGATCACACGTACATAAAATGAGAAAAAACCAAAACCAGATTCCTTAAAACAACCCTGTCCTTACAGACCATCAATAAAAGGATCTTTAGGGAGTCTGCAGTAAAATGCTTGTGCCTAATATCCTGAACATCCCGACACTCCAGGAGCAGATGTTTGAGGGTTACCCGCACATCACAAGTCACACACCACGGGGTTCCCTCGCCTTTCAGGGGAGAAAAGAAGAAAGAATGAACAAGCTGAGGTCCCTGACACCTTGCTCCCCAGCGACAGCATAGGCTATGGGAACACCTTTACCTTTCAGTATGAAATTTTTAAAAAATCTTAAAATTACAATATCGGGATTCCTGACACATCACCGCTTTTGCTCCCCCTCTCCCACCATTCCGTTGTACCCACGCATGCACGCACGCACGCATGCACGCGCGCACACACACACACACACATACACACACGCACGCACGCACCACACACACACATATGGTGGGAACGGATGACAAAATTGACAAAACCGGATACGCACAAGAACTTGATATAACACAAAAAAACCAATAAAACAGAAGTGCTTATTCCATTACCATCGAACTAAAAGAATATAAAAAAAAATAAATAAATAAAAAAAAAGTAAAAGAAAACAAAACCTAAACCAAAATGAAATGAAATAAACAAAATAAAGATAACAGAATTTTAAAAATATTAGAATAAAGTAAAATAAAATAAAATAAAATAAAAGAAGCTTTAAAAATAAAACAATAAAATGAAATAAAATAAAACAAATTAAAATGAAACAAAATAAAACAAAACAAAATAGCAGAATAAAAATATTTAAAACAAAATAAATGAAGTAGAATAAAATAGAATACAATAAAATGAAATAAAACAAAATGAACTAAAACAAAACAAAATAAAATAAGAAATGAAACAAAATAAACCCAAATAAACCAAAATAAAATAAAACAAACCAAACCAACCAAACCAAACAAAATAAAATAAAAATAGACAAAATAAATTTTAAAAAAACTGAGACTACATACGCTGTAAGCGGAGGGGGTAGGCCGAGGTGACGTTGACACCATTGAAGTCAGTGGCATGGCAGTAATAGCAGCCCTCATCTCCTTCCTCCAGCTGTGGGAAATAGGCCGTCACCTCTAAAGAGTATTGAGTCCTGCAGCACACACACACACCACGCACGCACACGCACACCAACGCACCACCAGTCACCACACAGCATAAAAGGTTATTCTAACACCACTGCCTTCAGTATCTTTGCAAACGCCCTACAAAGGAATTACTAAACTAGTCAAGGATTTGCTTCCATGAATTCCCTGCAAACGCTTGTGTCATCAGCACATGACAAAGTGTAACAAAGCAAATGCTAACAATGTCACCATTACCACTCATTACATAAGCTAGATAGCCGTATCAGTAGTAGTAGTACTAACAGTCAGAGAAACCCAATGAATACAACAATCATCGTACGAAAACACTAAAACAATAATAGAATCCAAATACAACACCACTTAAACTACACACATAGCACACATTTAAGGCACACCACCCCACAACCCCACCACCACACACCCCTACTCTCCACCCAGTCAAAATCTCACCTGTCAAACTCCAGCTGGAATGCCGGGATCTCAGACATCACCGCCACCCCATCATCCCTCCTCCCGCCCTCCGCCACTGGGAGGGGGGTGAGAGAGAACCCTCCCCCTCCCCCTCCCACCTCCACACCCTCACACACTCCCACCCCCTCCCCAAAAGCGGCAGCTGAAGTGGACGGGAAGGAAGAAGAGGAGGAGGAAGAAGAGGAAGAGGAGGAGGAAGAGGAGGAGGAGGATTCGTTGGTGCCTTTGGGAGTGCCATCCTCTCCAAGAGGGCTGGAGTACAGGTCTGGAGAGCGGGAGATGGAGAGAGACTGGAAGAGCCAGAGGCTGGCTCGACACACCACACGGATGGAGTCCCCTTTCACCACTGATCTTGGGGCCTGGTCGAAGACGGTTAGAGCTTTGTCGCTCTCTGAAAAATACCACACAACAATCTCTCATAAATAGTAAAGTAAATTATTGATAAATGAAATACTGATTTTTTTTTTCCGTCAAACAGTTTGACGGGGAAACAAAAAACGAACTGAATGTCAAAGTCATTCGGATGAGATTATAAACCGAGGCCCGTGTGCGAAAACGCAGAACGATCTTGCGCACGCACACGTTAAAACCCCTTTCCGCCTCTAGAAGAGCAGACCATTGTGTGCCGGTAGGAGCGGATGACAAAATTAACTTGCAAACAAAACATTAAAAATAATAGTCAAGTTCGCATATAGCCCTTCTGTGGTTTGCGACGACAACCATCTGGGAATCAATGGAATCAGTGGCGTGGAGAGGGGGGGATCTGCTGCATGGGTAACAGCTTGCCCTCCATATTTACTTACCCAGGCTTTGCGCTCAAAGAAGAAACGAAACTCCAGTCTTCCGAGATTGATGGGTGCCTACCTACTACCAAAATATTTTTTTGAATAAATAAACAAATCAATAGAGGAATGAATGATATGAATGAATGAATGAATGAATGAAAATAAATGAACGAACGAACGAACGAACGAACGAACGAACGAACGAACGAACGAACGAACGAACGAACGAATAATCAATGACTAATCAATGAATGAATAAATTTGAAGAACAACAAGAATAAGAAAGTTCTTGTCATACCAGACACGATGTATTTGATGTCTGCCTGGTCCAGACCGTGTTCGTTCACAGCCGAGCAGCGGAACCAGCCTGTTCTGGTTCTGTGGTCTGCAACACGTAGCCTTTCTGCAGCTCCAGATCCGAGGTCAGTTTCCACTGGTCTGCCTGCAAGGGCTCCCAGGCTCCCGGAATCTGGGTGAAATTGCCTGGAGGGACCTGATGAGGAGGAGTAAGAAATTGAGTGAGTAGAGATAGAGAGAGATTGAGTGTGTGTGAGAAGAGAGAGATGGGGGGGGGGGGAGGGGGAGAGAGGGGGAAGGGAGGGGAGGGGAATGAGGGAGAGGGGAGAGGAGGGGGAGTGAGGGGGAGGGAGGGGAGGAGGGAGGGAAGGAGGAGATTAGTAATGGGAAAGGCAGGTACATAGGTATGCAATTTTGTAAATGTCATCTGTTCCCACCCGGCACGCAATGACCTACTCTTAAGAAAAGCGGAACAGATTTAACGTGTGCGTAAGATGTTCTGCGTGCGTTCACACAAGGGGGCCTCGGTTTAAAGTCTCATCCGAAGGACTTTTGTGGAGAGTGGAGTCAGCACTGATGTTAACTCCAGGAGAAAAATCTCCTCGACCGGACTCGAACCCGGGTCGTCAAATTGCCCGCCAACTCACTAATGAATTGTAAAGATATAAAAAACACACACTCCAACACTACCCCACAGAAACAACAAAAAAGAAACTACGCACACGTTATAATACACTACACTTTGATCTTAGCAAAAAAGGCCGGAGAAGCGTTACACGCTATAAATAATATATACTCACCAATAATAGTAGTTAGGTCAAGATAAGGGGAGTGGGGTGAGGGGTAGGGGTAGGGGGGGTCCTTACCTCTTGAAAGAACCAGGAGACGTTGGCCAGTGGTTTTCCCTCCACCTGACAGTACAGGTCCAGTTGAGTTCCAGCCTCACTGACCACTTGCTCTTTGTGCTGACCCCCCACTGGGATGATGGTCACTTCAGGTTTACCTGTTAGGACAGACAGGTGAGAGAGGTAGGGTCAGTTTTTCTGGCTTTTTTTAGTCTGTGTGTCTGTGTCTGTGTGTCTGTGAATAAGCATGAATATATATTTCAGATCCTGTGACATTCATGTTTTTATTCAATCCAACAGAGTGTGAAGAGAGAGAGAGAGAGGGGGGGGGGGGGGGGAGGAGAGAGATAGGCAAGCAAATAAGGAAATAAGGAGAAATTTTGTATCATCATGGAATGATTCTTTTTCTCGATCAAAAATAGAAAGAAAGAAAAAGGAAATGCATAAACTTTGTTTCAATCAATAAAATAAAAGAAAATTTTCAGGAAAAAAAGCCTTTTCTACTCACTGACATAAAATATTGAAAATGCTTTTTGTATGACACACATACGAATGTGCATGATGCTAATGCATAAGATCAAGCTCACGTTGTTAACATGTGAATGTCACAGGATCTGAAATATATATTCGTGCTTATTCACAGACACACAGACACACACACAGACACACAGACATAGACACAGTCACAGACACAAACACCCACACACACACACTTGCGCTCACACACACACACACACACACACACACACACACACACACAACACACACACCACACACACACACACACAACACACACACACACACACACACACACACTTGCGCTCACACACAGACACAGACACAGACACACAGACACACAGACACACAGACACACACACACACACACACACACTTTTCTTGCTTTTGTTGTTGTTGTTGATGGTGGTGGTGGTGGTGGTAGGGGTGTTGTTGTTGTTGTGGTGGTGGTGGTGGTGGTGGTGGTGGTGGTGGTGGTGGTGGTGGTGGTGGTGGTGGTGGTGGTGTTCGTTCTCGAGCTTACCATTCTGGTGGGGGGGGGGGGAGGGGTCATCTAGAATGTGTACTCTTGACTCACTCATCCCACCACCTGGGAATCACTGTGAGATTGAAATTGCATGTTGGATGAGAAGTTTGCTTGTATATGACTACTTTCAATGTGCCTCGCCACATAGACGCGCGCGTGCACACACACTACACACACACACACACACAACTAAACACACACACACACACTAAACACACACACACTACACACACACTACACACTAAACACACACACACTACACACACACACACACACACTAAACACACACACTACACACACACACACACACACACACACACACACACACACACACACACAACACACACACACACACACATCCAACCCCATCCAACCCCACCCCAACCCAACCCAACCCACCACAGACAATACAATACACTACAAACCATAAACAAGAAGGGTGATGTTGGCGGAAGCGTTTCTGTCCGGGGTAAAAGCTCGCAGGGTATACACGCCGCTGTGGGTGGACCGGGGACCCAGGAGAAACAGGCTGGCTCCATTGTACGCTTGTCTGTCCGCGCGCACACACACACACACAAACACACACCACACACACACACACACACACACAAAACACACACACACACACACACCACACACACACACACACACAAGGTTAAACTTCTGTATTAGCTTGCGGGTCATGTAGTAATTTGGGTAGAAAGCGGGTCGGATTTGATTTTATTTAACTTATTCTTTTATATTGAGGATAATAGAATAAGCACTCTTGTGCTTTTTTTAAATCCAGTCCCCGTGTGTATGCAGTTTTGTAAATGTCATTTATTCCCACCGGCACACGATGGTCTACTCTTACGAAAAGCGGAACAGGATTTAACGTGTGCGCAAGGTGTTCTGCGTGCGTTCGCACACGGGGTCTCGGTTTAAAGTCTCATCATTTTTTGGTTGATTTTCACAGATTTATTTTATAGTATGAAAAAGTTTACTGTGCACTTGTATTTAGGATCGAGGACATAGAGCAGTAACAGGTAGTTACGTAAATTGCGTAAATTTAAACTTTACTTAGATTACCACGAGAAAAGTATACTCACAAAACACACTGAGAAGCAAAGCTAAAGAATGACGACAAAGTCTGATTAAATATTATTTCAAAGTTTAAAAATAATGATAGCAAAGTGTAATAATAAACAAACAAAAAAAACAATGACAAAGTTTCATGTAAATTCTAATCCGTAAATCTAGTACTTAATGATTAATTTGTACATTTAGACTTTACTCAAATTACCACGAAATGAGGAACAGAGTGTACACACACAAAAATAAACAAGAAAAACGAAATTCTGATAGAGAATGATGACAATATCTGACAAAGAATAACGACAAAATCTAACGAATTACTATGGCAAAACATAA
>CM060326.1:10058430-10060930 GCA_030674155.1 Stramonita haemastoma | reverse complement strand
ACACACACGCACGCACGCACGCTCTAATATATATCACTTTATGTGAATAGACGTTAAATTGAAGAACAACACACACACACACACACACACACACACACACACACACACACACACACACACAGCGATGACGCTTGCGCGTGCGCGCGCACACACACACACACACCACACTGCACACAAGCGAGGACGTTTGCGTGCGCACCACACACACACACACACACACACACACACACACACACACACACACACACACAACACACCACACACACACACACACACACACACACACACACACACACACACACACACACACACACAACACACAAAGCGGGATTGCTTGCGCGCACACACATACATTAAGGATTATACAGAAAGGTAATAATAGTGGGACTGTACCTGCTGCCCAATGGCGGAGATGAGGTGACATTGAAGGAGGGATCGGACACGCCACAGGGCAGCACCACACGATGGCCGTACAGCACCGACACGAAGAAAATGTCCAGGGCCGATTCCTTGATAAACATGTTGTCCTCGTCTGTAACATGGCAGTACATGTTTAACAAACAAAAACAAAAACAACCATGACAACAAAGGAGAGAAATCCATTGCGGTTTGAAAAAAAAAAAAAATAAAAAATAAATAAATAAATAAATAAATATATGATATAATATATATATATATTATATATATATATATATATAATATATATATATATATTATCATATATATATATATATATGGACATAAACACCAAAACACAACCTCCCACACCCACCCACCCAATGACAACAAAGGAGAGATAATCCTTGCTTTTTTAAAAATTGTATGACATAATACTAATTGTTTATCATATTTATATAATTATATTGTATACAATATCATATTGTATATACTAATCTAATACTAATATAATTGTATATTTGTGTGTTTATGTCTGTATGTAGGTATTGTCTTTTCTGTCTGGCTGTCTGTCTGTTTCATCTTTTCTGACTGTCTGTCTGTTTGTATGTCTTTTTGTCTGTCTGGCTGTCTGTTTACATTCTGTTTATATTTCCTGTCTGTATATATGTATGTATGTCTTTTCTGTCTGTCTGACGGCTGTCTGTCTCTCGCTTATTTCCCCGACCTTAGTTATTTCCTTGAACTCGATCATCGGTGAGCAATGAATTTTGTTTTTTAGAAATATTTTCTACATGTATTAGAAATAATTCCATATTGTATTTTTAATGAACACATCGAAATATTACAATTAAGCTTGGGTCCATAAATGCACATTTTATAAGCATTCAATTACTGGTGCAAGATTATGTATTGCAAGAGAATATGCGCTTAAATGAAAAAAAATTATGAAAAAAAAATTACAAAGTTTCTGCATTATTTTGATATTTGTTTGAAGATATTTTAAATCTTCTTTTCTTCTTTTATTTGAAGGGTGTGGGGGGTCGGGGGTGAAGGATGGGGAGTGGTATGGTTTCCATTTTTGTTTATTACGGCTCAAATACTTACATCAACATAACATAATGCTTATTTTTCTGTTCATAACTGTATACGCTTGTACTAATTTACAGGTCTTCCTGTACACGACACATTGTTTGATAGGAACTTGTTGTGGATATAATATTCGCCTGCGTAAAAAGCAATGTGAGCTTTTAGATATGCATTATTGCCAATTTTCACTTGTGTATGTTTGTTTCAAATAAACTCTCCTTTGGTCTTGAAGTCATGGAAGGGTTACGTAACAAAATTACTGGTCATGTATGGGTAGTTGCCTAAAATGTCAATAAATTGGCTGGTTACATGCTTGCTAGCTTGATTGCTTGCTTGATAGATTATTAATTTGATTGGTGGATAGTTTCGAGATCGCTGGCTTGTTACATCGTTTGGATTTTTTTGTTGGGTGGGTGGTTATTTTTTTCCAGTTCCTCGGCTACAGCTCGGAGGTTTACCAATGGTCAGATTCTGCGTGTGCGACCGTTTTTGCCCTCTATGAAGGTAGACACATTCTTCAATCCGATTTCAAAGGACTTATGCTGGGTAGGTTCATGTTTCTGTACCCTACCAAACGCTGGCATGAATTACGGGATCTTCAACGTGCATATTTTGATCTTCTGCATGTATATATTATACACGAAGGGATATAAAAACACTTGGCAGGTAAGCACTGAAAATTGACATGGGAGATAGTAGTTAACAAACACCCCTCAACTTTACATCGCAACACATATAGCCGAAATGCAAACCCACGACTTCATGGACCCATTTTGAGATCGAAGTTGAACGGTCTTAACAACTCGGCTATAGCGTTCATAGGTGGTTAATTAATTAATCCATTTTTAACCCACAAGTTACCTGACACAAACACCTTGACCTTGGCATCAGGCTCTTTCGCAGGCTGTGCAGGCGGCCCCCCGCCAAACCCTGAGCCCCCTCCACCAAAAAAAGGGGGGAACCCTCCCCCTCCCATATTCCCCCCACTCCCGAACGGGGGGAAGAACCCCCCACC
>CM060326.1:10045930-10048430 GCA_030674155.1 Stramonita haemastoma | reverse complement strand
CACACAAAGAAGGGGTCTCTAATATCACTTAGAGTGGACAGACGTTAAACCCGAAGACAACAACAACAAACAAAGGAGAGAGAGAGAGAGAGAGAGAGGAGAGAGAGAGAGAGGAGAGAGAGAGAGAGAGAGAGAGAGAGAGAGAGAGAGAGAGAGAGAGAGAGAAGGAGAGAGACAGAGAGAGACAGAGAGAGACAGAGAGAGACAGAGAGAGAGAGAAGACGAGAGAGAGAGAGAGAGAGAGAGAGAGAGAGAGAGAGAGAGAGAGAGAGAGAGAGAGAGAGAGAGAGAGAGAGAGAGGAAAGCGGATAGAGATTGACAGACACACGCACAGCCAGCCAGTCAGCCACACAACCAGACACACCGACAGACACAGAGAGCGGAAGTACCACATACTTATTCGGAAAAGCAAAGAGGACGTCATAATCATTATCTCTACATCGCGGAAGTGATCATTCAGAGCTAAAGAGGAGATCATTAGCACAGTTCAAGGGAGAAAATTCACCTTTCTGTCAGCTGTCGTTCAGGCTGATACATTACAAAATGAAACGCTCCAGCAGATTTCCATTTATATTATTGTCTATTATTTCCCTCCATTCCCATCACCACTTCCACCAGCAACACCAACACCACCGTTAGCAGAGAGAGAGAGAGAGAGAGAGAGAGAGGAGAGAGAGAGAGAGAGAGAGAGAGAGAGAGAGAGAGAGAGAGAGAGAGAGAGAGAGAGAGAGAGAAGATGGAAACAAAACTTTAACTTGACTATACACACCCACACACACACACACACACACACACACACACACACACACACACACACAAATAGGCCGACAAAACATATATCGACAAGCAGTAGAGACAAAAGACATAATAAAATACAAAGATTAAAACGGGCATAAAAAGTAACATGTAGAGACGGAAAACAAGAAAGACAGTGAGACAGAGAGACAGACAGAAAGACAGATCTAGAGACAGAGAGATCATCCTGGTCGACAAAGAAAGAACTAATCCTTTGATACCCCTTTCCTCCTCCCCTCCACCCTACTCCTTCTGACCTTATTAATCCCAAACCCACTCTCACAGAGCACTGATTCCACACACGCACGCACGCACGCACGCACACACACACACACACACACACACACACACACACACACACACACACACACACACACACACAAATGCTTAGAGGTTGCGCTATACAATAGTGTCTATTGTATAACTGTTGCTTCACGGTGTTTGAGAACAAACACACGCCAGGTCTGGATCGCTTGCACGTGGGTGTGTTCCAAGAAGAAAAAGGTTGGGAGAATAATTACGTCATTCAACCCCTTTACGTCATGGTCCTTTACCACGTGTCAGTGACCGAGGATTAATTTAGTTTCTGTGAAGAACAGAGAGAGGCAAGGCACTGTCCAAGGAGGAAGAAAAAGAGGCAGACCACAGAAGAGATGTGAGGACAACATCAGCGAATGGACAGGCCTAGATCTCAACAAAACCCTGAGAAAGGCAGAACAGAGAGAGGAATGGAGGGAACTGGTTGTCAAGTCTTCATGGGTGCCCCCATGGTCGCCAGACTAAGGGAAAGATAGAGATAGAAGAACAGAGAGAGGAATGGAGAGAACTGGTTCAGTGGTTGTCAAGTCTTCAGGGGTGCCCCCACGATCGCCAGACCAAGGTATAGACAGATACATGGAACACAGTCACATCTTATGAACTCCTCTCTGAGAGAGAATAGTTCTGTTCATGGGATGTATGTAGATCTAGTTCCGTTTTTCGGCTAACTTCCTGAGTTTGTTTTTCCTCGTCTGATATGAGTCAAAGCGGTATGGTATAGTCGGTTCCTAAGAGCAAGGTTGTTTAAAAAAGGAATCTGGTTTTAGTTTTATCTCATTTTATATCTGATGGATGTGGCTTTTCCCACAACGTGGTGCCCGTCCTGGTTAACCAGGGCGTTAATATGAGGAAAAGATTGTAGAGTTGGTTTTATACCCTGTTTTTAATCTTTATATAGTTGTAGTTTTATTCTGATAAAAAAAAACAAAAAAACGAGATGACAGCCCCGATAAAAACGTTTGTGGTGGGCAGGGCTATAAATAACAGGATTGGTGTAAGGAGCCTGTATCGTGTATGTGTGTTTGTCCCAAATCATTATCTATATATATCCATTCTCCTTCTGCCTGTCTGTCTATCTGCCTGTCTGTTTCTGCCTCTCTCTGCCTCTCTCTCTCTCTCTCTCTCTCTCTCTCTCTCTCTCTCTCTCTCTCTCTCTCTCTCTCTCTCTCTCTCTCTCTAAGCCACTGACAGTAAACTATTCACTGATGCCACACAACTTCAGTCACTGCTGGAACCACAGTGATCTCTGAACAGCCTTCTGCAATGGGCCCTGAACAGTCAGAGCTATGTGGACACAGCAATGGGGATTAAATTCCCCTCTTGGTATCACTGGCAGCAGTCAACAGCAGCAGGGTACAGTAGGGAGGGACGGGGATTCCCCTTTTCG
>CM060326.1:10035930-10038430 GCA_030674155.1 Stramonita haemastoma | reverse complement strand
AAACTATTTGATGCACGGGTTGCTCCTATACTACTGTATGCAGCTGAGGTGTGGGGTGTCCAGGAATTTAACCAGATTGAAAAAGTCCATCTCTTTGCATGTAAACGCTTTTTAAATGTTAGTCTGCATGCACCAAACTATATGGTGTATGGAGAATTAGGCCGTTACCCTCTCCTTGTTCTGTCAGCTGTTAGAAGTATTTCTTATTGGTTACGTCTGTGCTCCTTACCAAGTCAGAGATATGCTAACATGGCTTACCATATGTTAAAATCGTTAGATGAAAAAGGTAGTATAACTTGGGTAACACACATCAGAAATCTTCTCTGCTCCTCTGGCTTTGGCTATGCATGGCTTTTTCAAGGAGTCGGAAATCATAAAGCTTTTTTACGTGAATTCAAGCAAAGAATGATTGATTGCTTCATGCAGCAATGGTCTGAAAAAATAACCAGTAGACCACGCTTTAATCTGTATAGTTCATTCAAAAGCTTATTAGAACCGGAAAAGTATATGGACTTAATCACTTCCAGGTATATACGTACAATGTTTATACGATTCAGATTGGGGGGTAACAGAATTAAAAAGCAATAAAATTTAGATATACGCCAGGTAATTGTTCCCTAGCTTGTCCAAATTGTAATCGTGCACCTGAAAATGAAATTCACTTCCTTTTTTACTGCCCAGCATACACTGAATTACGCAAAACTTATCTAAGTAAGGTTAATTTAGAATATTTCAGAAACCAGAGGTTATCTCTATTAGAGTCACAGAAACCTGAACAAGTTGTAGATCTTGCAAAGTTTATATTTTATGCCTTTAAAAACAGGAAATCTCAATCCACTTAGTAGGTAAGATACCCCCCAGTTAGGCGTTTCTGCATATGACATGAAAGTTGTACTAATTATGCAACGGCCAAAGACCTGTCTGTCTGTCTGTCTGTCTGTCTGTCTGTCTGTCTGTTTGTATGAGTGTCTGTGTATGTTGTTTGTTTGTCAGTTTGTTTGTTTTCTTGCTTCTTTTTGTTGTTACTTTTTCTTTTCTTTTTCTTTCTTTCTTTCTTTTTTCCTAGGAAACTATTTATCTGAAATGACATAGTGAACTTAATGAATTGCTGCAGTTGTTTGCATGATCTACCCATTCCTCCCCCTTGTTTATGGACACCCCGAGTCTGAACAATAAAATCATTTGTCATTGTCATTGTCATTGTCATTGTCTCTCTCTCTCTCTCTCTCTCTCTCTCTCTCCCTCTCTCTCTCTCTCTCTCTCTCTCTCTCTCTCTCTCTCTCTCTCTCTCTCTCTCTCTCTCTCTCTCTTTCTTTCTTTCTTTCTGTCTCTCATTGTCTCTCTGTCTGTTTCTGTTTCTGTCTGTCTCTGTCGGTCGGTCGGTCGGTCTGTCTGTCTGTCTGTCTGTCTGTCTGTCTGTCTGTCTGTCTCTCTCTCTCTCTCTCTCTGTCTCTCTGTCTCTGTCTCTGTCTCTCTGTCTCTGTCTCTCTCTCTCTCTCTCTCTCTCTCTCTCTCTCTCTCTCTCTCTTCTCTCTCTCTCTCTCTCTCTTTAAAAGAAGTAATACAACTGTCTTTCTGTTTTTCTGTCTCTCATTGTCTCTCTGTCTCTGTCTCTCTCTGTCTCTCTCTGTCTCTGTCTCTCTCTGTCTCTCTGTGTCTCTCTGTGTCTCTCTGTCTCTGTCTCTGTCTCTGTCTCTCTCTCTCTCTCTCTCTCTCTCTCTCTCTCTCTCTTTCCTTTGTCTCTGTCCCTGTCTCTCCCTCTGTCCATCTGCCTCTGTGTCTGTCTCTCTCTCAGTTTGCTTTTTGTAAATTTGCCAAAGTCAGCACGTGCGTTTGGAAGTGTTCCTGTCGACATATCACGTGACAAACGATGGATAATCGCAGCCAACGGTTTCCTGTTTGCAGAAAATCCTAAAAATGCTGTAACCACTTGGGTTTAAAATAAAGTTTTGTCGCTGATTCCTGTTATTTTGTTACTTCTTGTGCGGTTTTTTTTTTTGTCTTGTTTTTGTTTTGTGTGGGTTTTTTTTGGGGTAAGAATCTGTTAGGCTTTTGTTTTATGGGTGGGGGCTAGGGGTTGGGGTAGGGGTAAGGGTGGTGATTAGGTCTTTGTTTCTGGTGTGTGTGTGTATGTGTGTTTGTGTGTGTGTGTGTGTGTGTGTGTGTATGTATGTGTGTGTGTGTATGTGTATGTGTATGTATGTGTGTGTGTGTGTGTGTGTGTGTGTGTGTGTGTGTGTGTGTGTGTGTGTGTGTGTGTGTGTGTGTGTGTGTTAGGGTGAGGGTGAGGGTGAGTGATTGAATATGTGATGTGCTATATATGTATATGTGTGTGTGTGTGTGTGTGTGTGTGTGTGTGTGTGTGTGTGTGTGTAAAGAGATGAGAGAGAGAGAGAGAGAGAGAGAGAGAGAGAGATGAGAGAGATGAGAGAGGAGAGAGAGATGAGAGAGAGAGAGGGAAGAGAGAGAGGAGAGAGAGCAGGGGGGTGGGGTAGGGGGG
>CM060326.1:10023430-10025930 GCA_030674155.1 Stramonita haemastoma | reverse complement strand
CTTCTAACCTAATACATTGTAATACCATTGCTCCTGTTTTGACAGAAATCCACCTTTCCTAAAGACCATCACCTTCGTTTTATTAATGTTAACACTTAACTGTAAATCATTACAGCAGTCTTTCAAAATGTTTAATTGATGCTGCAAACCTCCTGGGGTTGTTGAAAATAGTGCAACATCATCTGCAAACAACAGAATAAAAAATATCCATGATATTAGGTAGCAACTGAACCCCATGTTTTCCTTTTTCATTGATAACATTAGCTAGCTGGTTGATAAATATTGAAAACAATGTGGGGCTCAGAACACAACCTTGCCTGACTCCTACTGGACATTGGAAAAAAATCTGATAATTGGCTATTCGTTCGGATACAAGATAATAAGGAGCTATACATGGCTGATAGTGAAGCAAGAAATTTTCCCTTTATCCCCTGACTTTTTATACAGTTCAAAAGTTTATCATGTTTAATCGAGTCAAAGGCTTTTTTGAAATCAACAAAAGCAACATACAGTTTTTGACCTTTCTTGGACATACACTTCTGGACAATTGAATATAAATTGAAAATCTGGTCTACTGTAGAATATCTCTTCCTAAAACCTGCTTGGTTTTCACAGATCAAGTGATTATTTTCCAGCCAGGAATACAATCTTGCGTTTAGTATAGAAGTATAACATTTGGATAAAATACTCAGTAATGATACTCCTCTATAATTATCTACTAGCTCTGGATCCCCTTTTTTATAAATTGGAATAATAATGGCTTTAGACCAGATCTGTGGATATATACCTTTATTGAATATAGTATTAAAAAGCTTGAATATGAACTGTTTAGCTTCGCTAGTTCCATTTTTTAGCATTTCCGCAGTAATTTCATCAATCCCACACGCCTTACCAGACTTCAGTTTATGTATAGCTGTATTTATTTCCTCTTTTGTTATTTCTCTGTTTAGTTCATGTTCATTTCCTTTAACAAATCTACTTCTGTATGTAAAACAGTTACTAAATATACCTTTATTGCTTTGAAATACCTCTTTAAAATAATTAACCCACTCTGTAGAATTTATATTGTTGGTAACTCTATTTCTGTTAGCACATCCCATACTTCGAAGCTCTTTCCAAAACAGTGCTGAATTTGAACTATTGTTTGCTAGAGACTCTACCTTTTGTTTTCTGAATGCTTGGCGCTTGGCCTTTAATAACTGTCTTATACTTTTTCCGTGCTGTAACATAAATTTGTCTGTCATTTTCATCTTTTGTTTTTCTGAATAAATTCAAGGCTCTTCTTGTCTCTTTTTTAACCTGATAACATTCATCATCAAACCATTTCGACCGTTTATTCTGAGAGTTATGACATCTAGTAAGCATACAACTACTAGCCTCATTCAAACATTGTGTAAAAAGCTCTAGAGCATCATCTATGTCATTGTCAAGTAAATTTAAGGCCCTCATAATTTTATTCTGCATACTAAGGCTGTTGAGTGTTTCAATAAATTCTTCTTTCTTATCATCTTTCCAAAACTATTTTTTCTACTACACTATGTTCCTCTTTGTTGCTTGTTCGACACTTTGGTTGGTCACATTTTGCTTTCAAATTAACCCTCATAAAAAACAGGTAGATGATCCGACTCTGTAGTACTTTTTATGTCTACAGTTACAATATCAACAGATGCATACCATTCACAAGACATGATAAAATAGTCAACAGTGCTGGCTCCTGAGGATGAAATATATGTAAACCCATCATCAAAGTCATGTTGACACAGACCATTCAAAATCAAAAAGTCAAACATATTACATATTTCGAGTAGCTGATTGCCAAATATATTTGTTTGCTTGTCTTGTGAATTTCTTGAAAAATCACTTGTGACACACACTGTTTTCAACTCCCAATCTAACTCATCATCTGAAAAAGAATTGTTCACACATGCTGTTCTTGCATTCAAATCACCTGTCAATAGAACATAAAAATCATCATTCAATTCCTGCAAGTCCAATATGCACTGCTCTAACATTTCCATACCATAGCCATTTTGGTGATGTTTCCAAAACATAGAATCATATGGAGGTATGTAAGTACAAATTAGCCGTACATCTTTATTAGTTTGTAACAAATCTTTTTGAATATTAAGCACAACTATATTATCATATTTGACATCAACCTTATCAACATAGCAGGCATACCTCTTTCTCACCATAGCAATCACTCCTCCAGAATATCGGCCTTGTTGCGACAACTTCTTGGCCTTTGATGTAAATAAAAACAAAATCATTGAAAAGTGGTGATTCAAAATCAAAACTAATAAACGTTTCTGTTAAACATATAAAATCATGTAGCACAAGAAAGTTAACAAAATCTTTATTTTCAAATTTTTTTGTAATAAGCATTAACATTATAATTTAGAAAATCAATATGTTGTTTATGTACACTACTTACAAATAGTTGTTGCTGCTTCTCTTTGGGTTCATCAATCAAGCCACAAAGTTGGTTTTTATTATCTTT
>CM060326.1:9995930-10000930 GCA_030674155.1 Stramonita haemastoma | reverse complement strand
GAACCAATAGATTGAAACAAAAACATGATGCATGCAGAGGATCAAAATCTCAGGATCATATCAGCAGGCCAGTAGGCATTATTTGTGAACACTAGAGCCAGATAGATTTTAAGGGTTTTCTTCTTTTTGAAGGGTGGGGGGGTGTAGAGGAGTGAGTCTCTAACTTTCTAGGATGCTAAAAACTACATACTCTATACTATCAAATCAGGAACGTGCATATCAGTAGGCATTGTTTATTCATGAACACTATAGTGCAAGATAAATTTTAAGGTCATTTCTTTTTTTTTTGGGGGGGGGGGGGTCTCTAACTATCTAGGATGCTAAACTCTCTATACTATCAGATGCGCGCACATTTTTTTGTTGCTTTAAATCGTCTAGCTACATTTAACATTAACAATGCGGAGACTTTGTAGTTTGAATTGAAAAGAGCTGACCAGCCCCTGTGCCCGGGTGTGTGTAAACAGTGAGGGACTTATCCTCCTGGCCTAACTGTTTGCATTGAGAGTTTAGCAACAACTGCTGTGCTGTGTAAACACTGTGTGACCGGTTGCAGTTTGTGTACAACGCAAAAAAATGAAATGTCAGGAACTGGGTGATCATGATCGCTGATAAATTCCCCCTCCCACACACTCCTTTTCGCAAGTTCATTGGTCTCTCTGTCTCTCTGTTCTCTGTCCTGTCTCTGTCTCTGTCTGTCTGTCTGTCTGTCTGTCTGTCTGTCTGTCTGTCTGTCTGTCTCTCTCTCTCTCTCTCTCTCTCTCTCTCTCTCTCTCTCTCTCTCTCTCTCTCTCTCTCTCTCTCTCTCTCTCTCTCTCTCTCACACACACATACACACCACACACACCACATACTCTCAGACACGCGACATACGTACATACACACACATATACACAAACACACACGCGCGTGCACGTGTACACACATACAGATACACACACACACTCACACTCTCTCTCACCCATATACACACGCAATCACACACTACACACCACACACACGTGGACACACACACACACACACACACACGACACACACACACACACACACACACACACACACACACACACACACACACACACACACACACACACACTCACACACACAACCACACACAAACACACACATCTCATTCTGACATGTCATGGTACAGACAAAGCCACTTGTGCCAGATAAAAGAATGAGAAAGGTACTCACATAACTATACCTTTGTATCTCTTCTGTAAACATCCAATTAAAAAAACAGAAAACAAAAAATGTTCACCAAAACAATTGGCTGAATAATGCTATTTATAAACAAACTGGCACTTTCGAAGTATTCTTTTTTCTTTATCTTGGAGTTAATTTAGTGATTTACGTTAGTTTTACTGAAAGTTGAATTAAAAAGAAACTACATATATGCATTGAAAGCACACAACACACACACAACCGTGGTCTCATATACACCTGCATACATGCATACAAGCAAGCATACCCACCCATTAGAACAGTCATACACATAAACACAGACGCACTTACACAGTCATGTCATCTGCACACACACACACACACACACACACACACACCACACACACACACACACACACACACACACACACACACACACACACACATATACACGCACGCACGCACGCACACACACGCGCGCGTACATACTCGCGCACGCGCGCGATTAGTGCCAACATTAGCACAGGTACTTGTGCCAAATTTTAAAAAAATTAGAAAGGTGCTAACGTAAACATGCCTTTGTATCTCTCTTGGCAACAGCCGATTCAGAAGAGAAGAAGAAGAAGAAGAAGAAGAAGAAGAAGAAGGAGAGAAGAAGAAGAAGAAGAAGAAGGAAGAGGAAGAGGAAGAAGAAGAAGAAGAAGAAAGAAGAAGAAGAGAGAAGAAAGAAGAGGAAGAAGAAGAAGAGAAGAAGAAAAGAGAAGAAGAACAAGAAGAAGAAGAAAAGAAGAAGAAAGAAAGACAAGAAAGGAAGAAGAACAGAAGAAGAAAAGAAAGAACAAGAGAGAAGACAACAACAAGAACAAGACAGAGGAGAAAAGAAGAAGAAGAACAAGATGAGAAAGAAACTTACACCATTGGTAATAGAAATGGCACATCGAAAACGAAACATTTCTCTCCTACCCCCCCCCCCCCCCCCGTCTGTCTGTCTGTCTGTCTGTGTCTGTCTGTGTCTGTCTGTCTGTCTGTCTGTCTGTCTGTCTGTCTGTCTGTCTGTTTCTCTCTCTCTCTCTCTTCTCTCTCTCTCTCTCTCTCTCTCTCTCTCTCTCTCTCTCTCCTCTCTCTCTCTCTTCTCTCTCTCTGTCTGTCTGTCCTGTCTGTCTGTCTGTCTGTCTGTCTTCTGTCTGTCTGTCTGTCTGTCTGTCTGTCTGTTGTCTGTCTGTCGTCTGTCGTCTCCTCTCTCTCTCTCTCTCTCTCTCTCTCTCTCTCTCTCTCTCTCTCTCTCTCTCTCTCTCTCTCTCTCTCCTCTCTCTCTCTCTCTCTCTCTCTCTCTCTCTCTCTCTCTCTCTCTTCTCTCTCTCTGTGACAATAATGGCTTTACATGTCAGTTTTGCACATAATGAAATCGACCATAAATAAACTATGCGCTAAATGTGCACAATATTTACACTTGTGTTTGACTCACACATCTACATGTTTTGACATTTATAACAGTGCACAGTGTTATTTTTATATATATATATATATATATATATATATATATATATTATATATATTATATATATATTATATATATATATTTATATATATTTATATATTATTATATATATCAACATGCTACTTATGTAGGTATGCATCTGTATGTACCAGAACGGGTGGTGTGTGTGTGTGTGGTGTGTATGTGTGCGTGTGCGTGTGCGTGTGCGCACGCTCGCACATACACACACACAATCTCTCTCTCACACTCACATGCACATTCATATAGCTAGACACAATAATTATGTGGATATGTATCTCTGTGTGCCAGAACGTTTAGACACACAGAGACACACACACACACATACAGACACACACACACACAACGCACATCACACACACACACACACACACACACACACACACACACACACACACACACAGAGTCACATAGCTAGACATAACAATTATGTGGATATGTATCTGTATGTGCCAGAACGTGTACACACACGCGCGCGCGCACACAAACGCACGCACACACACACACGCACGCACGCACGCACGCACACACACGCACACACACACACATACACACACTACACACAACACACACCACACACACACACACACACACACACACACACACACACACACACACACACACACGCACACGCACACACGCACACGCACACACTCAAGTTCATGAAGTGGCTAAGGCACTTGTGCCAAATTCAAAAATTAGAAAGGTGCGAACGTAGACATACTTCTGTGACTCTTTTGGCATCAACCACTGTTCAAAAAAAAAAAAAAAAAAATCGAGGAAACGTGGAAAAAAAATGCAACAACAACAACAACAACAACATCACACAAAAAAGTTGTATTTGCACTGTAACAGAACTGGCACGCTCCAGGTGTCTTTTTTTCTGTCTTCCTGTGTCGAAAATAGCTTTTTCACGTCACTTCTACTTAAAGTTAAATGAAACAGCTCAGACAGAAAGGTGTCTATAGGCTTAAGACGCTCACCTGCCTAACAGGTAAACCATTAGATTCCGGGTTCGATTCTCAGCCTTACCCTTTCTTTCCTGTTTGACTAGAAAATCGAACTGAATGTTGGAAGTCCTTCGGATGATGAGACTATAAACCGTAAAAGAACCCACGGCAACAAGGGGGTTGACCCCGGCAAAATTCTGTAGAAAAAAGCCACTCTGATAGGGAATCAAATACAGTTGCATACAGGAAAAAGCAAAAAAAAATGGGTAGGGCCTGCACTTGTGGCGACGCGCTCTTCCCGGGGAGAGCAGCGCCGATTTTCACGCAGAGAAATCTGCTGTGACATAAAGTGGTATAAAATACAAAAAATACAAAACCGGGGGCCCGTGTGCGAACGCACATCCGCACACGCTAAAAACCCCTTCTGCCTTTCGCAAAATAGGTCATTTCTTGCAGGTAGGATCGAATGGAAAATTTTCAAAAAACGCATGCAGACAGGTGTCGTGTTTAGTCGTCATCCCCGAATTCGGAATGCGGCTACCTATGTGGTACAATAAAACGGTCGCATACGCAAAAATCTCACCATTGATAATCCTCGGAGATCTAACCGAGGAACGGAGACAAGAAAAAAGAACATCTACAAGAAATGCAGTAATATTTTTATACGCACAACACACAGACACTTGTACACGCCACACGCGTACAAGCAAATATACATACAGCTACTCAATTATGCACGTGCATTCATATACCTGCACAAAAAACACACACATACGCACAACACACACGCACGCATGCACACACCATACACACGCACGCATGCGCATGCACACACACACACACACACACACACACACACACACACACACACACACACGCAGGCACATACTCACACGCACACATAGACACAGACACACACACAGACACGACACACAGACACACAGACACAGACACACACACACACACACACAACACACACACACACACACGCACGCACGCACGCACGCACGCACACGCGCGCGCGCGCGCGCGCGCGCTTAATAACATCCATTACATCATTCACCCTTCAACCTCTCCCACTCATCTACTTCTTTCTCTTTACATTCAGATACAGGAATCTTTAACTGTCTGAATCACCTTGTAGTAAAAGGACATTAAACGAATGAGAAAACGAAGGAAATTACAGCTACTCGTAGACACACAGATACACATACTGTATTGCTAAATTAAGGGACATAATCACAATTGATGTCTATCAAGCAGATATCACAATATCATTTTATGTATGATTGTTTAGAGAAAAGAGGAAAAGAGAAGTAAAATGGCACATCTATGGTTTTATTGTACATCGTTTTGAGTCACTAGATAGT
>CM060326.1:9985930-9988430 GCA_030674155.1 Stramonita haemastoma | reverse complement strand
AATAAATAAATAAATAAATTTTCATTCTATTTTATTCTTTTATATCGAGGATAATGGATATTGTATTGTATAACTTCTGCCCTCTCAGTCCATTCTCCTGCCTTTTTTTCATTTCCTCAGACAGACTTTGAATAATTATGTCAATTCTCTTTCACACTGAAGTGGGATGCGCTGGGACTGACTTGGCAGGCGCTTGCTTAATTTAACGGCAGCGCGGCGCATTTTCGTTCCTATGACAGACAGTTAGTTTGCTGTCTGACCGTTCAACGAAGAACTACCTGCTCATCTCTCCTCGTCTCTCACGATTTCTTATCAGTTTTATTATGACCAATTCATTATTTTTATGCATGTCATGTATCCATCCTTTTGACGTGATAGGCCTATCTACTTAACTAAATGCATCACAAGCGGACATGTGTACAAATACCATAGTTTGTCACTAACCTTAACGAAACTGTTTAGTCTTCCTTTTTTTATTTATTTATCTATTCTTTTATATAGAGGATAATAGAATAAGCACTCCTGTGTTTTTTAGAAAGAAAAAAACAGTACCCGCGTGTATGAAGTTTTGTAAATCTTGTCATCTGTTCCCACCGGCACACAATGGCCTACTCTTACGAAAAGTTGAACAGGATTTAACGTGTGCGCAAGATGTTCTGTGTGCGTTGGCACACGGGGCGGGGGAATGAGGAAACAGAGCTCTAGCCGTTTGCTTCAGTTGCCTCCCTTACCACTGTGTGCCTGATGAAGTCCAATGATGTCTCTCCAGTCTCCTGGCCCCTTCGTAGTTTTGTTTGTTGTTGTTTTGTTGTTGTGTTGTTGTTGTTGTTGTTGTTGTTGTTGTTGTTGTTCTTCTTCTTCTTCTTCTTCTTCTTTCTTCTTCTTCTTCTTCTTCTTCTTCTTCTTCTCTCTCCTCCTCCTCCTCCTCCTCCTCCTCCTCCTCCTCCTCCTCCTCCTCCTCCTCCTTCTTCTTCTTCTTCTTCTTCTTCTTCTTCTTCTCTTTTCTTCTTCTTCTTCTTCTTCGCAATTCTTCGCAATTCTTCGCAATTCTTCGCAATTCTTCTTCTTCGCAATTCTTCTTTTTCTTCTTCTTCTTCTTCTTCTTCTTCTTCTTCTTCTTCTTCTTCTTCTTCTTCTTCTTCTTCTTCTTCTTCTTCTTCTTCTTCTTCGCAATTCTTCTTCTTCTTCTTCTCCTTCTTCTTCTCATTTTTATAAACTTGAATTTACGACTTGGGGAGATGATGATGATGATGATGATGATGATGATGATGATGATGATGATGATGATGATGATGATGATGATGATGATGATGATGATGATGATGATAGCATAATGATAATGACAGTAATGATACTATTAAAAATCATCAGTATCATCATCATAGTAACTTGCATTTGAATTCACAATAGTTTATTCCCATTAACTCTTTTGAGCTGTAGAGAAACAAAAAACACGCATAACAATAAATGAATGACCAGGAATAAAGGAACGCGCGACAGTGAACGACGAACGACAAGTCGTGGTATTACAACTGCTGCATACAATAACAGAGTTTTCTCCCTTACACCATGAGCTCTTGCGGTCATGACGGTCGCTTAATTTTTAACAGAATAAATTTACGCATCCTTGAAATGAAAAGAAGAAGAAAAGAAGACACTATAAAACAAAAGTAAAAAAAAAAAAAAGAAAAAAAAAAAAGGAACGAAAACACACCCAAAAGTAGCCTCTAAAAGCCCTGAAAAAGCCAGAAGGAAAGAAGACGAGCATTGGAGTTGTTGGTAAGGGTTAAAAAAATATTTTAAGCATACACAGGAAGGAAAGTTGGGAGGGGGGTTACTATTGTTACAGGTTTCAAATAACAAATACGAAATAATATGTTTTTTGTATTTCTATAATTCAATAGTTATCTTACAGAAGTCATTCGACTTTCAAATCGCATTCAATGTTTGCATCCATAACAATAACAACAGCACGCGCGCGCGCGCGCGCACACACACACACACACACACACACACACACACACACACCACACACACACACACACACACACACACACACACACACACACACAACACACACCACACACACACACACACGCACGCACGCACGCACGCACGCAAGTCGTACGCACGCACGCACGCACTTCTTCTTGTAATTCTTTTTCTTCTTCTTCTTCTTCTTCTTCTTCTTCTTCTTCTTCTTCTTCTTCTTCTTCTTCTTCTTCTTCTTCTTCTCCTTCTTCTTCTTCCTCTCCTCCAGAATTCTTTTTCTCCTTTTTTTACTGCTGTTTTTGCGGCTGCTGCTGCTGCTGCTGCTGCTGCTCCACCCCTTCCTCCTCCTCCACCCCCAGCAGAAAACAAAATAGTTTATAAAAAAAAAGACAGAAAGCAACACATATACCCCTCAGACACAGGTGCATGTAAACTGCACACTTTTAACGATTATAAAGGCGATTCGTAGATTTTAGAGAGGCATCTGACATTGTTTGAAATAAACACT
>CM060326.1:9975930-9980930 GCA_030674155.1 Stramonita haemastoma | reverse complement strand
TCTCTCTCTCTCTCTCTCTCTCTCTCTCTCTCTCTCTCTCTCTCCTCTCTCTCTCTCTTTCTCTCTCTCTCTGAAAATAGACATCAAAATAGACAGACAGACAATGTAAAAAAAAAAAAAGTCCGCAGACAAACACATTTACCCAAAACTACAAACACAAAATAACAAAAGCAAACACAGACAGACATTTAGACAGACAGACAGACAGACAGACAGACAGGCAGACAGACAGGCAGACAGACAGGCAGACAGACAGACAGGCAGACAGACAGGCAGACAGACAGACAGGCAGACAGACAGGCAGACAGACAGACAGACAGACAGACAGACAGACAGACAGACAGACAGACAAACAGACAGACAGGTAGGCAGGCAAACTCATTCACAGAAAATCTCAGCAGAGGACATGATATACACACAGCTAGACACAAACACAGATAACGCAAAAGTCCAGATATTCAAACAGGTTACAAAACAGACCCCCCCCCAAAAAAAAAAAAAATAATAATAATAAAAATAAATAAATAAATAAAATAAAATAAAATAAAATAAAATAAACCCCACTTCTACTTAATGAAAAAAGAAAGCACACGACATCCAACAAGCATATCACCCCCATTAAAGAACACCAAAAATAACAGAATTTGCCGAGTGACAGCCACACACAATCTCACACAAAAAAGCAAGGGGGATAGAGGATATTATTTGAGCACAGAAGGTGAAACGCCGGTCATTGCTGCTTCTGCTTCGTTTGGCTTCGCTGGTGTTTCTTCCCCTATCTGCTGATGATGATAATGATGTTTCATGTGATAGAATGTGAGGAGAGGTATAGAAGACGTTTTGCCCTGTCTTCGTCAGTATAGGTTAGAGTGATGTGCAATGTGCTTGTGATTTTGCTGCTGACCTGGGTTCGAATCTCGTTCAAGAAGTGTTTTTTTTTCCTTCTGGAGTTAACATTAGTGCCGACTCCACTCCCCCCCCCCCTCCAATCCCCCCGCAACCCGCCCAAAATAAATCCTTCCGATGTGACTATAAACCAAGGTCCTGTGTGAGAACACACACGCAGAACATCTTGCGTACACGTTAAAACCCGTTCCGTTTCTCGGAAAAGTAGGCCATTGTGTGACGGTAGGAACGTATGACAAAATTGACAAAACTGCATACACACGAGGATTGGATGTGAAGAAAAAGCACATGAGTGCTTATTCCATTATCTTCGAAATAAAAGAATAAATAAAGAGAGAGAGAGAGAATGAGAGAGAGAGATGTTGAGTATGCAAGGTTGCTTTTTTCACAAGCTGATGTATGGCTGACATGCACTTTGACTTAGAAGGCAAAGACCATTGTAGACTTACCTCGAGCTTCGATAATGATCAGGATAATGATCAGGATAATGATCAGGATATAAATAGTGATGACGATAAGGGGAGGAAGGTGACGGAAGACAATGATGTTGATATTTACAATTATTGTTGCTGGATGTTATTACTGTTGCTGGTTGTAGTTGGTTGTTGTTGTTGGTTGGTTGGTTGCTTGGTTGGTTGGTTAGCTGGTTGGCTGGCTGTTGGTTGTTGCTGCTACTGCTTCTCCTCCTCCTCCTCCTCCTCCTTCTCCTCATCACCATCTTCGTCGTCTTCGTCGTCGTCGTCGTCGTCTCTTCTTCTTCTTCTTCTTCTTCTTCTTCTTCTTCTTCTTCTCTTCTTTCTTCTTCTTCTTCTTCTTTCTTCATTCTTCCTTTTCTTCTTCTTCTTCTTCTTCTTGGCAATTCTTCTTCTTCTTCTTCTCTCTTCTTCTTCTTCTTCTTCTTCTTCTTCTTCTTCTTCTTCTTCTTCTTCTTCTTTTCTTCTTCTTCTTTCTTCTTCTCTTCTTCTTTGCATTCTTTTGTTCTTCTTCGCATTCTTCTTTGCATTTTTCTTCTTCTGTGCATTCTTCTTCTTTGCATTCTCTTCTTCTTCTTCTTTGCATCTCTCCCCCCCCCCATCCCCCCGTCCTCCTCCTCTGGTTTTATCAAAAGACGTCTTCTTCAAAATTCTTCAGAATTCTTCTCCTTCTTCTTGTGCGTGCGTGTCTGTATTATCTTAAAATGGGGACAGTGCGGGATTGAAATAGTGAGGATGGTAAAAGAGGGGTATGGAGGGGGGGGGGGGGGGGGGGGGGCGAGGAGTAATATAAGCCTACAGTGACATTTGAGGAGACAAATAACATAATTACGAGTTTTTTGAAGACGAGAAAAACACAAAATATTCTTGGCTCTTTTTATAAAGGGGATTACATGTTAAATAATGACATCTTACACCGATCTTCCGCCCCTTGTACTGGATTGTTTCCTTTCCCCTTCCTTCCCCCTTCCCCCTTTCCTTCCCCTTTCCCCTTCCCTTTCCCCCTTCCTTTTCCTTCCTTTCTTCCTTTTTCCCTTTTCCTTCCTTCCTTTCCGTCTTCTTTTTCTTCTTCTTTCTTCTTCCTTCCTCCTTCCTCCTTTCCTTTTCCTTTTCCCCTTCCCTCCTTCCTTCCTTCCTCCATTCCTTTCTTCCTTTCCTTTCCCTTTTCCCCCCCCTTTTTTCCTTTCCTTTTCCTTTTCCTTTTTTTTCCCTTCCTTTTTTTGGTTTTTCCCCCTTTTTCCTTCCCCCTTTTTTCATCGTTCGTTAGTTTTTTCTTTCTTTCTTTTTCTTCGTTTTTTCCCTTTCCCCTTCTCCTTCCTTTCTTCCTTCTTCCTTCTTCTTCCTTCCTTCCTTCCCCTTCCCCCTCCTTCCTTCCTTCTTTTCCTCCGTTTTCTTCTTTTTCCCCTTCTTTTTTTCCTTTTTTTTCCCTTTTTTTTTTCCTTCTTTTTTTCTTTTCTTTTCCCCTTCTTCTGTCTTTTTGATTTTAAAAAGCTGTTTGTCTTTTGTATCTTCCTTTCCCCCTTTTCCCATCTTTTTTTTTTTTTTTCTTTCCTTTTTTTTTTTTTTGTTTTTATTTTTTCCTGTCACCTTTTTTTTTCTTTTCATTTATCTTTCTTCTTTTTTTTTTGGGGTTTTCTACTCCTTTTTGTCTTTTCGTTTCTCATTTCCTTCTTTCATTTTTTTGTCCTCGGTTTTTTCTTTTTTTTTTTTTGCTTTTTTCTTCTTTTTTTTTCTTCCTTTTTTTTTTTTTTCTTTTTTTTTTTTTCTTTCCTTTTCTCTCTGTCCCATTAGTTTATCTATTGTGTTAGTGTTTTTTGTTATTATTTCCTTGTGCCCCTTTTCTCCTTCTTTTTTTTCTTTGTCTTTTTTCTTCTCTGTCTTTTGTCTCTGTAACTTGTTTATTTTTCTTTTTTTTTTTCCTTTTTATTTCCTTCTTTTTACTATTCTCTTTCTTCTGTGCTTATGTCTTTTTTTTTTTTCCCCCCAGCTTTAATCGTTTTTTTCAGTCATCTTTTTTTTTTCTTTCTTTCTTTCTTTCTTTCTTTTTTTCCCTTTTCTTTCTTTCTTTTTTTTTCCCTTTCTTTTTTTTCTTTCCCCTTTTTCATCCCTTTTGGTTCGATGTTTGAAAACTCTCTCTGTTTCTGTCTGTCTGTCTCTTTTTTTTCCCCTCTTTTTTCTCTCTGTTCTGTTTCCCCTCTCTCTGTGCCCCCCCTTCTCTTTCTCTCTGTCTCTTCTTTGTCTCCCTGCCTCTCTGTTTTTTTCCCCTGCTGTCTGTCTCTGTCTCTGTCTCTCTCTTTTTTTCTCTCTTTTTCCCCTTTTTGTCCCTCCCTGTCTCTTTCTCTCTTTCCTCTATGTCCCCTTCCCCCCCTGCTTGTCGTCTGTTTTTCCCCTCTGTCCCCTCTGTCTCTTGTCCTGTCTTGTCTTTTTTTCGTATTTCTCATGTCTCTCTGTCTGTCTTGTCTGTCGGTCTGTTTTTTCCGTCGGGGGTTGTCTGTCTGTCTGTTGTCTTTTGTCTTTTCCGGTTGCTGTCTGCCTGTCTGTCTTCTCTCCTCTCTCTCTCTCTCTCTCTCTTCTCCCTTCTCTCTCTCTCTCCTCTCCCCCCTCCCCCCTTCTCTCTCTCTCTCTTTCCCTCTCTCTCTTCCCCCCATGAAAAAAACCGTAAATTGTGTAGGTATGTATTCGGGGGGGGTTTTGTGTGTGTTTTTTGTGTTTGGTGTTTTTTGTGTGTTGGTGTGTGTGGGGGTTTTGGGGGTGTGGGGGGATTGAGTGTTTTAAGGGTTTTTGTTTGTGTGTGTGTGTGTGTGTGTGGTGTTGTGTGTGTGTTTGTGGGGCCCCTGTGTGTGTGTGTGTGTGTTTTTTAAGCATTGTGGGTGTGGGTGGAAGGGTGTTATCCCCGGGACTTTTGGGATGAATTTTTTTATGGGAGGGGAGTTTTTCATTTTTGATGGTTTTGCTTATTCATTTTTTTTGTTAACCTATGTTTTTTTTTTTAATGATTTCCTGATTATCAGTAATTAGATGACAATATGAATGATTGCTTGTTTTTTGCTATCTTACATTTAATTTTTTTTAAAATTTTTTTTGATTTATTCATATTTGTTTCATTTTTTTCCCCTGAGGGGCCCCGGGGTAAAGAAACCCCCGGCTTAACCAATTACCCCCAATTTTAAAAAAAAAAGTTTCCCCGGGTTGAGTTTCGAGGTTTTTAAAATTTTTCTCTCTCCCTCCCTCTCCTCTCTCTCTCTCTCTCCTTTTTTCTCTCTCTATCTCCCCCTTCTCTCTCTCTCTCTCTCTCTCTTTTTCCCTCTCTCTCTCCCTCTCTCTCCCTCCCCCCCTCTCTCTCTATTTCCCCTCTCCCCTCTCCCTTCCCCCTCTCTCTCTTCTCTCTCTCTCTCCCCCCCTCTCTCTCTCTCTCCCTCTCCCTCCCCCCTTTTCTCTCTCTCTCCGTGGGAATGTCTGTCTGTCGTTTTGTCTTTGGGGGAAACTTTTCAAAAGGGGGGGGGGGGGGGAGGGGGGTCCACACGTAAAAAAAAGAAAAAAAAAGACTTGGGGGGAAAGGTAAAAAAGGGGAATCTGGGGAAAAAAGTAATAAAAAAAGTTTTAAAAAAAAAAAAATTGATT
>CM060326.1:9963415-9973415 GCA_030674155.1 Stramonita haemastoma | reverse complement strand
TTCTCTAGGGGCCAGCATATTGAGGGCGCGGCGCCCATCTCCTCTCCCTCGCTGCTTTACCTTCCCTGACCTTAAAGAGGGCAGGTACCCATTTACAGCTGGGTCAACTGGGGGAGGGGGGGGAGGGATTGTACTGAAGCCAAGGCGCGCAAACGGTCACCCATCCAACTGGTAACCACGCTCGACGCTGCTTAACTTGACTTGGGGAAAGCGAGCGCTCTGACCACTGAGCCATCCCGCCCTTAATCATCCCGCGTTGGGTAGGCTTCTGAAATATAGATGATAATACCCGACATGTCACCCATTGATGGGTATGCACTGCCAAGTTCAACTTACCCGGTATACACAACCTGGGTAATTTAGTATTAAGCCAAAAGTGACTTTCCAAGGACTTAAAATAGAAAAGTAAACTTACCAGTATAAAGACTTCTCTACTTTTTTTAAAATAGTTTCTTGGTAGGAAAATACCGATATATTTAATATTTTTGCTGAAAATATCACAGAACCAATAGTGCTTTCACAGGCTGTATTTCTTTAAGGAAAACCAAAGCCATAGGCAATGAAAGAAATAATCGAAAAGATTGTGAGTAAAGTTTTGAACCAGTTTAGATGTAAAGAGGATTAAAAAAAAAGAAACACATTTGTATTCATAGTGCCTTGGTGCTTGAATCCTTGGGGAACAGTGGCTGAGAGAGAGAGAGAGGAGAGAGAGAGAGAGAGAGAGAGAGAGAGAAGAGAGAGAGAGAGAGAGAGAGGAGAGAGAGAGAGAGAGAGTTTTTTGCCTCCAACATAAGTAGTTTTTTCATGGTGTAAGGAAACCAACATGAAGTACAAACTTTTTCTTCACTTTACTCTCTGAAAAAAACCTGTCAGCAAAATTCCAGTTTTATGGATTGGTGTCATATCGATTCGTACTTTCTAATCTCTGTCTCCCTCCCTCCAACCCTCTGTCTCTGTCCCACCTCCCCCCCATCTCTCTCCTCTCCTCCTTCTGTCTCTCTTCCACTGTCTGTCACTAGTCAATTTTTTCTAGATGTTCCATCATTCACATAAGTATATTTCATTTTTAGCTCTATCCTTCTTCCCCTCTACTTCTCCCGAAATTCATTTTCTCTGCCCTGAGTCAGACCGATTTGTCATTTTTGGAATGGCCAACCTGATGTTTGACCTTGAGGACAGGAAGCTTAACTTCTGGGTTACAGTCGGACATTGGTAAACCCTGGATAGGTTTGGACAATTAGAAACAAAATGTTAAATTGTTGTTTTGGTTGGTTCATCTGTGCTTAAAACAAGTCTCTGTAAAATTCTGATATGAGGAAACAAATTGTAAGATGGGTTTCTATGATAGAGATTTCCGTGGTTTCTAAAAACAAAGCAAACCAAAAAAAAAAAAAAACGAGGCTCAAAGATGGATGGATCTTGTTTTCTGGAGATGTACTAAAATTTTTCAGCTACAATTATTTTCTCTTTCTGTTCTTGGATTATGCATTTGTGATCTAGGGCTCGTTGATTTTTGTCAATACATATTTACATATTCATACATTATTATAATTACCTGTGGTTCGAGAATGCACGCGTGCATAACTACACGAGTTCAACTTCGTTTGTCTCCCTGAAGTCAGTTTCACCAAAGTTAAAAGAAAAGTGACTTAAAAAACAACTTCTTCTGACTAACTTTAACAATACATTAAAAAAAAAAGTCAGTACATTCACGGATATGTGTCATACTTGAATCACACACTTTACCTTCTTTCTTTTGCCTTTCCACTCATCCGCCATTCCTTTCATTCTTGATGTTTCTGCCCCGTTTTTAGTTTCTTCCCTGTGGGTCTCCGACCAATCTGTCAGCGTTGAAAAGTTTGACAAGGCGTTAAAACTATAAAAAAAAACTGGGGTCTACTGTTTTTGAGTTATGCCTTACAGCGTTTCAGCGGTACAGAGAAATAAAGGGCTGAATGTCTGTGGTCTCTTTTGCTCTGCATTTCACTGTTTGTTCGTCTGTTTGGCTTCCACCTACCTTCATTACCCCCAACATCTCTCTCTGTCTGTCTCTCTTTTTCTCTGCCTGTCTGTCTGTTTGCCTATCTGCCTGCTTGCCTCTCTGCTTGTCTGTCTGTCTGTCTGTCTGTCTGTCTGTCTGTCTGTCTGTCTGCCTGTCTATCTATCTATCTATCTATCTATCTATCTATCTATCTATCTATCTATCTATCTATCTATCTATCTATCTATCTATCTATCTATCTATCTATCTATCTGCCCGCCCGTCCGCCCGTCCGCCCGTCCGTCCGTCCGTCCGTCCGTCCGTCCGTCCGTCTCTCTCTCTCTCTCTCTCTCTCTCTCTCTCTCTCTCTCTCTCTCTCTCTCTCTCTCTCTCTCTCTCTCTCTCTTCTCTCTCTCTCTCTCTCTCTCTCTCTCTCTCTCTTCTCTCTTTTCTATATAACCCTCGCGTTTTTGTGCTAAATCCTTGCTTGAGATTCGGGGCTGAAATCCGTTGGCACCGCTGCTACAAGCTGAAAAATTCCCAGGACAAACTTTTCCCAATCTTCTTAAAGTACTTTCAACGTTTTTACATACTTTCAGAGTAAATTATTTGTTCGTAGCGTGATCTGCAGGTTCCAATAGTTATGGTCGCGAGTTTGCTACTTGTATTTTTTCCCCATCTGTCTCTCTCTGTCTGTCTGTCTGTCTGTCTGTCTGTCTGTCTGTCTGTCTGTCTGTCTGTCTGTCTGTCTGTCTGTCTGTCTGTCTCTATGTCTCTCTCTCCTTCTCTCTGTCTCTGTCTGTCTGTCTGTCTCTTTCTTTCTCTCCCACTTCCCCCCCCCCCCCTCTTTCTCCTTATTTCTCTCTCTACCCCCTCTCTCTTTCTTTTGTTCTTTTTTGTTTTCATTCATTCATTCATTCATTCATTCATTTATTCATTCATTCATTCATTCTTTCTTTCTTTCATTTATTCTTTCATTTATTCTTTCATTTATTCTTTCTTTCTTTCTTTCTTTCTTTTCTTTCTTTCTTTCTTTCTTTCTTTCTTTCTTTCTTTCTTTCTTTCTTTCTTTCCTTTTCTCTATACGTCTGTCTGTCTGTCTGTCTGTCTGTCTGTCCGCCCGTCTGTCTGTCTGTCTATCTGTCTGTCTGTCTGTCTGTCTGTCTGTCTGTCCTTCTTTCTTTCTTTCTTTCTTTCTTTCTTGTATGTTGGTTTTTTTCTTTTCTTAAGTAATTCTTTGCTGCTTCATTTTTTTGGCATTCGTTTGTTCTTACCTATTTACATTTGTTTCTATGTCTGTATATTGTAGTATAATACTTGTTTGACAAATGGACACACCTACCCAACCAGGTGAGCGAATTTTACTGTCCCTTTTTATGAATTTCTCATTGTCTCATTTTTCTTCTCATTTTTCAGGGTAATGGGCTAATGAACAAACCGGATGGACCACAGTCAGATGTTAGAGGTCATTATGCAAATTCAGAAGAGAGAAGGATGAAGATAAATGGCGACTACCAGAGTTCATACAATAGATTAAGAACAGCAGCAGCAGCAGACGAAGTAGCAGTAACAGCAGCAGCAGTAGTAGCAGTAGCAGCAGCAGTAGCAACAGGTGCAGGAGCAGCAGTAGCCGCATGGCAGCAGCAGCAGCAATAGTAGTAGCAGCATCAGCAGCAGTAGTAGCAGCAATAGCAGCATCAGTAGCAACAGCTGCAGCAGCAGCAATAGTAGTAGCAGCAGCAGAAGTAGTAGCAGCAGCAACAGAAGCGGCAGCAATAGTAGCAGCAGCAGCAGCAGTAGCAGTAGCAGCAGCAGCAACAGCAACAGCAACAGCAGCAATAACAATAGCTGTAGTAGCAGTAGCAGCTGCAGTAGTTGTAGTAGCACTAGCAGCAGCAGCAGCAGCAGCTAGCAAACAGCAACAGTAGTAGCAGTAGCAGCAGCAGCAGCAACAGCATCAGCAGCAGTAGTAGTAGTAGTAAAAGAAATAAGGAGTTGTGTGCATGTGTTATGCCTTTGTGTGTGTGTGTGTGGGGGGGGGGGGGGGGGGTATGCGTGCGTGCGTAGGTGCGTGTGTGTATGTGTGTGTTGTTTTTCAATTATTTAATTCTTTTCTTTTGAGGATAATAGAATAAGCACTTATGTACCTTTTTACATAAAGTCCCTGTGCATCTGCAGTTTTGTAAATTTTGTCATCCGTTCACTCAGGTGTTTGAGCGCGCGCATGTGTGTATGTGTATGTATGTATGTATGTGTGTGTGCGTGCACGCGCGTGTTTGTGTGTGTCTTCATGTGTGTGGGTGTATATCGTGTGTGTGCGTGTGTGTGTATGTGAAAGGTACACAAAGATAGAGAGAGAGGAAGAGAGATATATCTGAGCTCTGAACGTTTTTAATATGTACATTGGCCTTACGCCACAATACACAGAGTTTGGGGAAGGGAGGAGAATCAACATACTGAAATGTAACATATCATTGAACATGAAAGAAGTTATACCTAGCAAACAAGCAAACCAACAACCCATTCTTGTAAATCATGACTGCTGTGGTCATGTCTTGACCTCTGAGCTTGATAAACAATTGTATTAGAATGTATGGGTATTGTTTTTTTTTTTTTTTCAAAATTGGTCCAAGTCCAAATGAAATATTTCAATTCAGGTTGATAGTTCAAACAAAATTGAAGAGAGACAATGACAATGACAATGACAGTTTTTTTTTAATGAATTTAGGCCTCTGCCCATTTTCATGGGGTACATCAATGTCTACAAACACACGAATGCATATAAATATTATCAAAAAAGAATGAAAATAGTGAAAGGTGAAAAAGCAAAGCAAACACAAAACCATGAAAAAATTAATGATTCACATCAAGAGTTGTCACATTCTAGGTAGACAGGAGACTGAGTTTACTGTCTCTCAGTGTGAAAGCTTTGTACAGAAACCATGCTAGCTGTCTGATTAGTGAAATGATCTGAGTGGCCATAAGGCTCACAAACTTTTCTTTCTGAAAATGAGTGGGAATGTCCTTTAGCATGTCTGGTCTCAAAGCAGAGTATGTATCACACTGAAAACACATATGGAGTTCATTTTCTTCTGGTGCTTGACAAAATGGACATTCATTGTTTGTGCCTTCTACACTCAAATAACGATTTTTATGAATCCGGAGGTCACTAATTCCGAAACGCACTCGAATAAGGATGTCTCTAAAACACTTTTGCTGCACACAGTCTAGATAAGTTTCTGGAATAAGGGAAGACTTGAAACACGAGTAAAGATTAAACCTGTTACTGTTACAAATACTTGTCATCCATTCTTGCATGTACACGTCCAGAAGTTTTTGCTTCAAGGATAGCAAGAAATGCCCCTCGTATTCAACTCCTTGATTTATCCAGACATACCCAAATCCCAAACTTTGCAACATATGTTTAAGTTTAGAAACCCAGTTTATTTTACCAGACTCGTCTAAGTTTATCATCATTTGATAGGCTTGTTTTGGTAATCGTGTATTATCCATTTTAAGTAAACGAAACCAATATTTAACTGCACGCATACGGCAGTTGATTTGTAGAGGATGTCTCCCGAGGTCACCATATACCATTTTATTCGGGGTTCGGCTGGAAACATTCAAAAATCTTTTGCACGCAAATAAATGTACTGACTCAACTAGATGATTTTCAGACAAAATGCCCCAAACTTCAGACGCATAGAGAAGAATTGGTTGAATTTTAGTGTCAAATATTTTGAAAAACGTTTTCCTGGACATACTATTATGCTGGTTATATATTTTGATAATATTGAATAATGCTCTTTTGCCCTTTTTCGCAAGCTCTTTAGCACTTTCATTAGAACTCATGGTAGTTGTAAAAGTAAAGCCTAGATACACATATTTGTTCACCACTTCAAGAGGAACACCATTGAGAAACCACTTCTCATTCCTACCTAGAAATCCCCCTTTTCTGAAAGCCATAACTTTTGTCTTATCTCTGTTGATTTTTAGTCCTAGATCAGTACATACTTTAAGCATACAGTCAATCTGGTTTTGTAGTCCATTGGGTGTGTTAGACAATAGCACAAGATCGTCTGCAAAAAGTAGAATGAACAATTCAGATAAACCTGGTAGAAGTTGTATTCCATGCTTTCCTTGATCTTCTAGATATTTTATTAAATTATTTATTACTACAGAAAACAGAGTGGGACTTAAAACACAGCCTTGGCGCAGACCCCGTGGACATTTAAACAAGTTTGTATAGCTGTTGTTTACTCTGACACATGACATCACTTCTCTGTAAATTGCTTTAATAGAATTTAAAAATACAGATGACGTGCCAGCTTCGCTCAAAGCTTTTAGCATTATGCTTCGTTGAACGGAATCAAAAGCCTTGGCCAGATCTACAAATGCAACATACAGTTTTCCTTTCTTTTTAGATAAGCTTTTCTGAATAGTTGAGTACAAAGTAAATATATGGTCTGTTGTTGAGTAACCCTTCTAAAACCAGCCTGGTTTTCTGGAATTTTTTCATGGTCTTCTAGCCAATTATAAAGTCTCTTATTTAGAATAGCAGTATAACATTTACCCATAACACTAAGCAGTGAGACTCCTCTATAGTTATCAGCTACATCTATTGATCCCTTTTTATGTATTGGTACTACAGTAGCTGTGGTCCAGATAGTGGATACTTGCCATACAAAAAAATTTCATTGAAAAATTCAGTAATAAACTCTAACAGTAATTTGTCTGCTGACTTCAACATTTCTGCGAAAACATCGTCAAAACCACAAGCTTTTCCTGTTTTTAATTTCTTTATTGATGAAAAGACTTCCTCCTTGGAGATGGGCTTATCAAGCTCCTCAACCGAAAGGAAAGTGTCATTTGGAATGTTTCTTCCTCTGAGCTATAACCAGCATTAAAAATCTCACTAAAGTGATTGAACCAGTCTTCTTGAGTAATCTGATTACGTGCCTGTTTCTTTTTACCAAGACCTAGAGTTATGTTAACTTCTTTCCAAAAGTGTTTTGGGTCTTTTATGTTGTCAGCTAGATTTTGTGTTGTACCTGACTTAAAACTTTGTTTCTTAGCTCTCAAAACTTTACGATATTCAGTTCTAGCCTGTACAGCATTTTGACGATCTGCTGCAAGTTGTGTTTTCTTGAATTTGCGCATTTTTGCCCTTGCTTCCTTTCTCAAGTCAAAACACTCTTTATCAAACCAGCGAGCTTCTCTTTTAGTATTGTTAGTCTTAACCCTCTTAATCATACATTTGCTTGCAGTTTTTAGACATTCATTAAATTTCTCTAATGCCTGTTAATGTCAAACTTAATAAGTGTCCGTGCCTTTTCAATTTTACCTTGTCTGATGTTTGAAGTTAACGACTCTAAGAATACCCCAACCTTTTCCTCATCCCACATAAGCTTCTCATACGATTGAACATTTTGCTCTGTGTTGCTGTCAGAATGTATATTGATAACACTCTTCAACATCAAAAAAACAGGTAAATGATCTGACTCAACATATGTTAGTGTCCACAACAAGAGAGACCAAAAACCTTTGTGACACAAATTGTTTGATACAATAAAATAATCGACAATACTCGATCCAGTATTTGAAATGTAAGTTTCACAGTCATCAAAACCAAACATCTTTACTCCATTAAGTATAGAGCAATCTAAGATATCACACAATGATAACAACTGAGTTCCAAATCCATTAAACCCTCATCTCGCGATTACGCGCAAATACATTTTCTTCTATACTGCTGGTGTTTAAACAGTCAGTCACAACCTTACTATTTTCCTGCCCAGTACGGGCGTTAAAGTCTCCAGTCACGAGTATGTATATGTCAGACTCTGCATTCAATACTTCAGCAACACAATGTTCAAGGATTTCTATTCCTACCCATCATTTGTCAGGGCATACACAGGTGAATCACGTGGAGGGATTTAAACAAAAAAACATAAGACAGGTTTGTCTAAATTAAATAAATCCTTAGACATTTTCAGAACAATCACATTTGAATAATTTACAGAAATCTCTTCAAAATACTTGGCAAAAAGTTTCTTCACGAGGACAAGAACACCCCACTTCTTCTTCCCTGCTTACTTGCTTTTGGCTGGGGAGTTAAATACATTAAAGTCCTTAACTAGATGAAATCAAATTCTTGATCTACATAGGTTTCCGTAAGGCACACCACATCAAAAGAATTAATGTAATTAATAAAGTCACTGCTCACTAGTTTGGCAGCCAGTCCTGCTACATTAAGGTTGAGCAGTTTAAAAGGTACCTGAACATTTGACTTGGGCAGGCCTCTCCATCATCCCCACTCAGTTCTGGCGATGTCAGTGCTTTCATTATCATTCAGGTCATCCACATCACTGTACCCAAAGCCTGTGTGGTCCATTTCTTCATTGTCTGATGTATGTGGGGAATCATTTTGATTCATCCCCTCCATCCTTTGGCGTGGTGTGTAGGTTGAGGACAGTTCTGGTGATCCTCGCCCTCTGCCACGACCAAATCCACGACCTGCATGCTGTGTGTGTGTGTGTGCAGTGGATGTCTGTTTCTTGAAAAACTGATGGAATGTATGCTTGTCTATTGTTTGTTGTTGGTGTATGTGTTGTCTGTGGTTTGAGAGTGCGGATGTTGGTATGGGTTTTTTGTCTGAGTGTGTGGGTGATGATGGGTGGCTGCCTTCATATCTGGATGCTGCTGCTGCCTGTCCTGTACCCTTGGGCCTCTGCTGTCGCTGACCCTCCATCTGGTGACCGCCTGTGCCTTGCTTGTCCGCCAAACCCTCGTCTGATGTTCCCTGCTGCGTTGGTCTGCTCTCCAGCTTTGGGGACTCCTGCTTCCCCCAGGTCGGATACGTAGGTTCCACGTTCTGTGACCAGTTGTCGTTACGTAGTTGGTCTTAGTCCATCCTGGGCATTGTTTCATTAAAGGTACCAAAACCAGCTCGTTTCTGGCGTATTGTGGTGGAGAAATCCTCTGTACGTACACAGAGGATCGGACATCCTTCAGTATTCTGGCATGTTGCAGTACCCCCTGTCGCTGTTTCACCGACTGGAAACGACCAATGGCTGACCCGACTGGACGAGCTTGCTCTATTCCCATGGTTCCTTCAGCTTCATATCTAGTAAATCAAGTCTTTCACTTTGGCTTCACAAGATTCCCATGAGTCACCCCGTGGGATAGACAAAGAAGAGCAGGTTTTTATTCGATGCAAGCTGTCAGAGATCTGATGTTCCTTCTCCATCTTCACAGTTTGTTTTCAAGGTGTGAGATGTAAGATTCTGTTCATCACACTGTTTGCAAGAGCATCAAGTCCAAATGTAGGATATTCTGTTCTCCTCTATTTCAGTGAACTTTGCTGTGCACAAAGCTTGACATGTCATCCAGACGTTTATCCAAGTGAATTTTAATTTCTTTTTTGCATCTGTTCAAGATCAGAATCTTTTCTTGTCATGTGTGAAACAGTTCGGGAAAATTCGTTTATAGCAGTAAACACACGATCGAATTGCAGTTGAAAATTGCTGCTACCTGTATGCGGTGTACACTCATCATCCCATACTTGCTGCTTGCTTCTGTCTCACCAGGTGATGGACCAGGATTGGGTTCGACTCCTGCCATCCAGTAACATAAGCGCAGAGTGCTAACAGCCAGTTTAGCAGAAAAAACTGTGATTTGAGTCCTTTCACCGATTGATGGTGTGAAAGCTTTTGACAATTTTTTAACAGAATCCACAAGAAAAGACAGTCATACATTCGATAGAGCTTTAAATTACACCCTGTTGTCATTAATAAAATAAGATTTTTAAAATTGAAGAGAGAGAGAGAGAGAGAGAGAGGGAAGATGAGAGAGAGAAGGGAGGAGAGAGAGGAGAGAGGAGAGAGGAGAGAGAGAGAGAGAGAGAGAGAGCATTGTGTGTATGAAAGAGAGAAAAAGATAGGTAGATAGATAGATAGGACAGACAGTTAGTCAGATAGATAGATAGATTGATAGATGATAGATAGATGATAGATAGAT
>CM060326.1:9958297-9963315 GCA_030674155.1 Stramonita haemastoma | reverse complement strand
GTGTGTGTAGTGTAGGGGGGGGGGGAAGTGTTACGTGCAGGCGTGCGTGCGTGGATGAGTGCGTGTGTGTAAATGTGTACTCGCGCACACGCGCGCGCGCGCGCGCGCGGGTGTGTGTTGGGATATATGTGTGTGTGTGTGTGTGTGTGTGTGTGTGTGTGTGTGTGTGTGTGTGTGTGTGTGTGCGCGTGTGCACACAAGTCTCTCTCTCTCTCTCTCTCTCTCTCTCTCTCTCTCTCTCTCTCTCTCTCTCTCTCTCTCTCTCTCTCTCTCTCTCTCTCTCTCTCTCTCTGTATATATATATATATATATATATATATATATATATATATATATATATATATATATATATATATATATATATATATATATATATGTGTGTGTGTGTGTGTGTGTGTGTGTGTGTGTGTGTGTGTGTGTGTGTGTGTGTGTGCGCACGCGCACACAAATGTTTGTATACGTGTGTGTGTGTTCTGTGCGCGCGCGAGCGCGCGCGCGTGTGTGTGTGTGTGTGAGTGTGTGTGTGTGTATGTGTGTGTGTGTGTGTGTGTGTGTGTGTGTGTGTGTGTGTGTGTGTGTGTGTGTGTGTGGTGTGTGTGTGTGTGTGTGTGTGTGTGAAGAGAGGGATAGAGAATGCATCCTTGAAACTCTGTACAGGTCTGGGTAGGAAGGCTTATGACGGTTCAAAAAAACTGTAAGGGGAAGGGGTGGCAGGAAGGAATGACGAAGGTGCCGTTTTCAGACAGTCCTAACACGTAAGATTGGATTCGAAAAGTGGACAGTTTATATACTGCGCCAAGAGATAAAGAGAGTTTCAAGACACATGATCACTGCTGGAACGGGGAGCACTCTTAAAGTGAACAATTTACACACAGTCCCCACAGCATTACACTAGCGACCCGAAAGAGCCAGCAAGCCATATTACGTGCCAGAGGATTTTTGTGCGTGTTAAGAATAGAAAAAAATGTAGTGGCTGCTTTAAAGAAAACAGCATGAAAGAGATTGACTTATGACGGAATATTTATTTCTTTCGGAAAAATTATGGTCACAGGCAATCACATACAAGAATACAACGGAAAGGAAAAATGAGAGTACAGGAAAATTCATGTGAAGTTTATTTTAAAGAAATCTGTTTATATAGCTGTCAAAAAGAAAACAGTATTCTGCAAATGGCGAGAATAATTAATCGATGACTAACACACCTTTTCAAACGCTGTCTTTGGGTTTTGTACGTACATTTCTAACAACTCAAAACTACCACATGGCCTCGGGAATTGACGTCATAAAAAGTAATATTTCATATCCAGATTGAAAAAAAAAATGGTACTGACACCTCTTCTTATTCCCAAACCATCTGAATATGCCATCAAGGTACTGTATGCAAGACATTTACGCTTCTTATTCCGAGGCCATGTACTCTCATTTTTCCTTCTCATTTCTTTCAGGATTTTCAGATAAATCAGACATCTCCCTCACGTCTGCTGTCAGTATGTCTGCGTCTGAAGGTTGTGCCTTTCAAGCAGGAATTTGCCTTCATTCAGTGACAACAACAACAACATCTATAACTACAAAAGTAGCTCCTACAAAATAACAACAAATTTGTATTTGTCATCATACTTATCATACCCAGACCAATGATAGGGCGTAAGCTTCATTCTGTGTACTATTCACCACAAAACAGCCCTTTACTGTTGTGACAACTGGCCTCTTAACTCCACCATGAAAAGTATCATTCAGATAGAAAAGGGAAAATCTGTTCTGTCTGGATAATACAGTCAGCATTGTAATGAAATGGAAAGATTATTCACGCAGACCCGTTTCTTGTTGTCTGGCCGGGATTCTGTTTCTAGCATACACATATTATGGCGGGTGTCCACAGTTGTTGACCCAACAGGAGATCAAAAGATCTTGCGTAACTACAGGTGGATTTAGTGACCATTGATGATGCCTATTTGGTGGAATAAGTGGACTGGATTTGAAAATGATGGATCTGATGGGATGAGTTAAGCTGACAGACATTCTCTTTAACTTTGGATCTATAACTCCAAGCTGAGCGAGCCTTAATGTGATGTGGTATCACCAATTCTTTCCCTCCTTAGTTTATACAGTATTTAATATGAGTGTATGTTATCCAGTTCATTATGATTTCACTTTATCGGTATCTATGTCTATATAATTATACGTCTCTTTTTTGATAAACTGTGTGATATAGACAACAATGATGACATAAAACAATCATAGGGAACAGAAATGAGAACAAGAAACCTAAACATGAACTTTTTATGACTGGTTAGGTTTAATCTCTCCAAATTCAGGATTCATAATTCAAAGATATGTAATATATTTTTCAGCAGCCGCTACTCACTGTCTGCACTATTGCAGCGCTGTCTGCCTGCTTTACCTGTCTTCAAAGGAGTCTACAGTTTTAATAACTAGGTAGGTGGCAGCCAGCAAATCGTTCAACACAGGAGATCACAGACTCTGACTAAACCACTATGAATGGAGTTTTGAAAATATGAACCACGTTCTCGAGCTTACACCCCACCCCACCCTCCGTTTTGTCACTACCCCTCACTGACTCAGAAGACAAAGCAAAGTTTGGCAGAGGACATCTCATTTCAACGACATTTTCATTCGGAAATGGAGTTTCAAAGCCCATCACACACACAACCACAGACATTCCAGACGCAGACGTGATATTCCAGACATGTCAAAGTGACGCTGAAAACAGCTTGCAGGTTCACACCGTCAAAACTTCAGACAAAGCGACGGCGTTGTCAGTTCCTGGGGTGAGTTTGGTAGATGTGAGGAGGATGTCACCCCGACTAGTTCCTCTTCCCCCCCCCCCCCCCCCCCCTTCCCCTTTCTCCCGTCTTTTGTTGTGCCCTTACAAGTCTGACTGGCTTTTCTGAAAGATGCACAAATCATTGTATGTCTGGAGCCTGGTTGATGCTGGGGTGTTCTATAGAAGGAAACACTTTTGATCATGAAGAGCTTCTGCAGCATTATCATCAACATCCTCTTCGACACTGCTGTAATCTCTGTGATAAAGCAAACCCTCTTAGACAGTGGGGTTTTTTTCAAGTCTGGTTTTATGGTGACTCGAGTTTCTCAGTCAACATCATCACAGCAGAGTGTCAGTGATAACTGCCACGCTATCACAGGCCTCTCAATGACTTCAGGGCTGTGGATAAAGCAGTTACGGTCATCAGTGACGCAAGGTGCTGTCCCGTGGATGTTTGGTAAGAACCGGAATAGTTGAATATGAATCAATCGTTCTGCATCAATAAAAGTTGTGTATATCAGCAGGCCCATAAGTCCGGTCTACCATTCACAGTTCCTTGTTTACTGTGGGCCTGGAAGCCACCACACAAGGCTATGTGTGATTGTGGTTTGTGTGTAGCGACCATTCCTATCTCCCAGAAGCCCGGTCTACGACAACAGGAGACAGTGTGAAAGAGACCTGATATAGTGCCAGACAGACACAGACTGAAGCTTTTTGACAATGAAGTGGGAAGTACTGGTACATGGTGGTATACAAATAATGAACATGCGTGTGAAACTGATAATGACACTTCACTGATAAACAGCGAAGACAAAGATCAAACAGTGTTTAAAAGTGTTGCATCTGCATGTGAGTTACCTGATCAACAACAGCTAAGTGTGTTGTAATCATTTATAAGAATGTTAAAAGATAAACATTCTGGCAACCTCTCGTGAATCATTAAAAAAGACGGGACAGTGCGCCGTACTTTTACAAAAGTGCAAGATATGGGTTCTGATGGGTAGAGAACTGTCCGAGAAGTAGCCAATTCTATGTATGTACCATGACTGAAGTTGTGTGAAAAGTTGACCTCCTAATCAGTGATATCGGAAACATTACTATCGTCATATTGTTTGCTTTCATACTTACCTGATCAATACCCCACCTCTCTCCTCTCTCTCTCTCTCTCTCTCTCTCTCTCTCTCTCTCTCTCTCTCTCTCTCTCTCTCTCTCTCTCTCTCTCTCTCTCTGTCTCTCTCTCTCTCTCTGTCTCTGTCTCTGTCTCTGTCTCTGTCTCTCTCTCTCTCTCTCTCTCTCTCTCTCTCTCTCTCTCTCTCTCTCTCTCTCTCTCTCTCTCTCTCTCTCTCTCTCTCTCTCTCTTTTGAGAAAATTCATTTGATGGTATGTAAAAGATTGTTAGAAGTACCCGTAAGAACACCTAATAAGAAAGTATACGGTGATTTAGGTAGATATCCACACTATGTCAACTCATGTACAAATATCATCAGGTACTGGTTAAAACTATTACAATTGGATCAAAATAGAATACCATAATGCTTACTGCGTGTAGTTAGAGATAGATAGAATGGTAAGTCTTGTTGGATTTCAAAAATAAGGGAAATTTTGTGTGAAATTTTGTGTATGTATCTCTCTGTCTGTCTGTCTGTCTCTGTCTCTGTCTCTGTCTCTGTATGTCTGTCTGTATGTCTGTCTGTCTCTGTCTCTGTCTCTGTCTCCCTCTCTCTCTCTCTCTCTCTCTCCTCTCTCTCTCTCTCTCTCTCTCTCTCTCTCTCTCTCTTACAATTGACCACACACTTCTCATCAGAAAGCTAGAACTGTACAATCTATCATCAAATAGTCTAGAACTACTCTCTTCTTATCTTAAAAACAGACAACAATGTGTCTCAACAACTACATCCACATCCAATCTAAAACCCATTCATTATGGAGTACCACAGGGATCTATACTAGGACCTATTCTCTTTTCCTTATACATAAATGACCTTCCTCTACTTATCAAATCAAAATGTGAACTATTTGCAGATGATACAACCATACATACAAGCCATAACAACATTGACTCTCTTGCAACCATATTACAACAAAGCTGTAATGATCTTGTCAAATGGACAGAACTGAACCATATGTCTATTCACCCCCAAAAAACAAAATGCATGCTTATCACCACCAGACAAAAGCGACAAAATTTACCCCATAAACAGTTTCCAATCCAAATAAGAAAGGAAGCAATTGA
>CM060326.1:9950797-9953297 GCA_030674155.1 Stramonita haemastoma | reverse complement strand
CCTCATCCTCTGTGACGCTCCTGTCCCTCTATTCCGAGTTAATTTCTTCCAGTCTCTCTGTCCAGCCACGCCTAGACTTGTCAGGCCATATCTTTAAGCTTAGAGGTCCACAAGAAAATCCTCACTGTTTGGCCAGTCCTGTGAGGTCACCACATGGAAGGGCTGTGAAGTCCTGATGGATGGATGGGTCACTTCAGCTGGTTGTCTTCAGTGGTGCCTGTTGCAAGCCAACACACTCAGGAAATCAACATCAAAGCCCAACACTGGTAACATTAATAGCACATTAATTTGCAGATTAAATGGTGACTATCACAGACATACTTCGTCAATGGATAGCGAAGTGGTCAGAACGCTCGCTTTCCCCAAGTCAAGTTAAGCATCGTCGAGCGTGGTTACCAGTTGGATGGGTGACCGTTTGCGCTTTGGCTTCAGTGTATTCCCCCCCCCCCCCCCCACCCCCAGTTCACCCAGCTGTAAATGGATACCTGCTCTCTTTAGGGTCAGGGAAGGTAAAGCAGCGAGGGAGGGGAGATGGACACCGCCCTCAATATGCTGGCCCCTAGAGAAGTTGAAATCTTTGATGCCTCACTCCCCTCGACGACATAGGTTATGGAACACCTTTAATTTACCTTTATCACAATATCCTTCCAACGGCCGTTTCCCATGAACCTCTAGCCCCAAAGCCTCTACCGCCAATTCACCCCAGGAACAGAAGAATAATGGGGACTCAAGGTAAAATATTACCGTGAAATAGGAGCGACTGAGACTACCGTATCTTAATTTTTATTTTATTTCATAAAGATCATTGCTGACGAAGATAACGTAACAATGATATTGTGGTAGTTTAGGCCATTTGCGCCCATGGAAACGGATGTCAACGGAACGGATGTCAACATTTACAAAAGTGCATTTGCTTCGGGAATGGATAAAAGAAAAGCACTCGTGTGCTTATTCTTTTATCTTTGAATTAAAAGAAAAGATAGGTAGAATAAGTAGGTACACAGTTTTAGACACCAAGAGCTGTCGAAAAAAAATATCCAGAATGGAAAAAGGAGAAAAGAAAACTATAAACAGTGTCATATAATGCGATCTGTGCACCCTTGCTGATCTACACCACACACTTATACCTCCCCCCCAGGCCTCTCTTGATCCTCCCCACCCCTGTCAGCGTGACCACTGAGAATAGAGAAAGAAAAGAGCAGAATGCACACTCCCCAACTCCCTTCTCTCCATCACAGAACTTGATCTGATTTCATGTTGGAAGAATCAACCATCAGGAATAATAAGGCCGAAGATTGTCTCCCCCTTTTTTGCTGTGAAAAGCAATCTTTTTTGTCTATGTCCCTCGTCTTTTTGTTTCATCTTTATTTTCTGTCTCTATATTTCTGTCTGTCTGTCTGTCTGTCTGTCTGTCTGTCTGTCTGTCTGTCTGTCTGTCTGACTGACTGTCTGTCTATTTGTCTGTCTGTATGTCTGTCTATATGTCTGTCTTTCCTTCTGTGTGTCTATGTGTCTGCCCGTGTGTCTGTATATCCTCTCTCTCCCTCTCTTTCTCTCTCTGTCTCTGTCTCTCTATCCTTCTCCCCCACTCCCTCCCTCACTCTCTCATTCCCATTCTCTCTCTCTTACACACACATAGGTAAAAGTAAAGGTAAAGGTGTCCCCTAACTTTTATGGTTGTAGGGGAGCGAGGCGTCAGAGACCTCAGCTTTTCTAAGGGCCAGCATGTTGAGGGCGGCGCCCATCTCCTCTCCCTCGCACACATAGACTTACATACAAACACACATAGGTACTCACATACACCTAGATATATACACATACACACAGACACACAAACACACATATACACAAAGATACCCCCTCACACACACATACCCCCCTCACTCACACATACGCTCTTGAACGAGAATCGAACCCGGGTCAGCAGACCACGAGCTCATCACTCTGACCACCAGCTTATTCCGTCGCCCGCGCGCGCGCGCGCGCGTGCGTGCGCGCGCGTGCGCGTGCGCGTGTGTGTGTGTGTGTGTGTGTGTGTGTGTGTGTGTGTGTGTGTGTGTGTGTGTGTGTGTGTGTGTGTGCGTGCGTGTGTGTGTGTGAGTGTGTGTGTGTGTGTGTGTGTGTGTGTGTGTGTGTGTGTAAGGAAGACGAGATATGTGTGTATGTATGTGTGTATATGTGTGTATGTGTGTGTATGTATGTATGTATGCATATGTGGTTGGGGGGAGAGAGGTGGTTTGTGTGTGTGTGTGTGTGTGTGTGTGTGTGTGTGTATGTGTGTGTGTGTGTACATGTGTCTGTCTGTTTGTTTGTTTGTTTATCAGTCTGTCTATATGTCTGTCAAAGTCAAAATTTCCAAATGATAATTATTTTAAGAAAGCTATGTATTATTTTTATCCAGCCATCAGTTAAAGAGTTCAAACTGTATCATAAATAACCACGGCAATAATAATAAGAACAACTGTAACAACATGACAACAAATTAAAATAACAACAATAG
>CM060326.1:9925797-9945797 GCA_030674155.1 Stramonita haemastoma | reverse complement strand
TGATTCAACTGCTAATTTGACACAGCCTTTTAAGAAAATAACACACACACACACACACACACACACACACACACACACACACACACACACACACACAGTCCTTCAGATGAGACTATAAACCGAGGTCACGTGTGTGAACGCACGCAGAACATCTTCCGCAAACATTTAAACCCATTCTGCTTTTCGGAAGAATAGGCCATTGTGTCAGTGGGAGCAGATGACAAAAATTTTCGAAACTGCATAAACACGGGGGTTGGATGCAAAAAAGCACACGAGTGCTTATTTCATTATCTTCGAAATAAAACCACACACACACACACACGCGCGCGCGCGCGCGCGCGCGCACACACACACACGCACGCACGCACACACACACACATACACACACATATTTTTTTATATTATTAATTATTTTTTATTTTTATTTTTAAGGCCTCAGTTGTATGCAGATCATGGAGTACCATCTTTTCATATCTTTTTGGTGGCGCTTCACACGTCTCTCTTCATTGGCAAAAAAAAAAAAACAACCTCAAAAAAGCAACAACAACAAAGGAAAAATGTGCCCCTTTCCCTTCCCTTCTTTTCCCTGTCATCCATGAACCTGAGTCAGCACTTATCTTACCTACGTCCAGAGCACTAACTGCCCCAGTGTGAATTGCTGCCTGTGTCTAATCATGTTCAGCGGCAGTGAACAGTCGGCTGGGTTTATTGTTGCTCTAGTGTGTGCTGCTGCTGCATGTGTTTCTACACGTGTAAACGAGTGATATACGTTTGTCTGGGTTTATGTTTGCTCTAGTGTGTTTGTGGTAGTGTTAAGTTTTTATCCTTTAATTCTTTTTTTCTGGCTTTTGCTGCATGCTTTCCTGACAATTTTGTGCCTTTGTTTTTCCTGGTCCTAGTAGTTGTTGTTTTTTCCGGCGGGGGGGGGGGGGGGGGGGGGGGGGGGGGGGGCAATCACACTTGTATTCATTTCACAACCTTCTGCTCTCGAAATTCATTCAGCGGGTATTGCAGCGTGGTCACTACAAATAAAGATGACTATTTCCTGACCTAACATCAGTTGTGACAGGACTATACCAGACTTCCTTTTTAAACAGATCATCTGAATGCATTCAGGGAAAATAGAGCTAGAGATGACCTGATATCAGGAACTGTGTATAACAAGGTTCACAATGGGACTATGAATTAAATGCATATGGACAAATACTTCATTTGAATTCACAAAAACAGCGCCAAAAAAACCCTCTGGAGTTTTGCAAACACTAAAAAAATCATTTCAAAGCCATTATCCAATCAGAAAATTGGGGAAACAAGCCCTCAAATAATCTCTAGCCCAGCTTATATCAAACCATCTAAGGATTTTTAAAAAAATATACAGCTTTATAATCATACCACCAGAATAAAACGAGAGGAAACTCGTAATTTATAACTAATAAACCTAACAAAACTATCAGGGCACCCAAGCACTTTTCAACGGATTGATGAAATAGAAAAAAGGAAAACTTGTTATTATTTTTATTTTTTTAGCAATGATCATTTATAGGATTATGAAAACTTTTCGAATTGAAAAAGAAATCTGTTTATATCAATAATTATTATAAGAGTATCTTTAATATTTTTTCAACACATTTATAAGAAAAAAATCTTGAAAGAAACCTATGTATAAACAAAGTCAATAGAAAATTTTGGAACATTACATGGTGATCAACTCTCCAGTATAAAGGGAGGAACCTTATTTCATGACACCAACTCAATAGGAATGAAAGTTAATACTTCATACCAACTAGTTCAATAGGAAGGGAAAAGCTTCATACAACACCAACTTACTACACAGGGATGAACTGTAAACCTTGAAAAGAACTAGATTAATCTGAATCAAAATCTACACGTGGAAAATAACACAGATGAAACAGGGCATGGACTCCATACACTACAGCAGACCCTTTTCCCCAGTACTACAACTGTCAAGAGTTAGCTTTAGCTTTAAACTAACATTTGTCAAAAAAATAATAATAATAATATATAAAAAATATAAAAACAACAAACAACATTCGTCTGCATGTCTTTTCTCTTGCACAAATAGAAACACTAATAATGATGATGATATATGGGATTTATATAGCGCTTATACCGTTTTCTGAGGAATGAAGTATTTTCCGCTAGCCAGTAAGTCAAACCCCTCTTTCCCTTTAGTGTTGTTCTCTCATGCAACTGTTGTTCCAAGCAATGCAATCAATGTGAAGGTAACTAGGTTGGCAACAACTCAATATGAAGGGAAGAGTTTTATACCTAATAACACCTGGCTCAATAACAACTACCTAATAACAACTCGAATAAAGGAAATAACTTCTTTGATATCAACCAACTCATTCCAAGGAACAATGTTACTTTTTTTGACACCAACCCATATTAAGAAAATAACCTTTTACACGTGTACCAACGAACTCAACCTGAAGGAAAGAACTTTTTGCTTTGATAGAACTAACTCGATATAAAGGGAAGAGCCTGCTAACACCAACTAAATGAATATGGAGGGGAAAACTTTATACTCTGATACAAAAACAAAGAAATATGAAAGGGGGAGCTCTATACTTTTGTAATAACTGAATCTGAAGAAAAAAGTTTACAGTTTGATAACTATCTTGATATCAAGCTTGGAACTTTATTCTTTGAGCCAACTTGTTCAATAGCAAGGGGATAATTCTATTCTATGACATCAACTTATTTCATGGAATGAAAAAAAAACAACCCAAACTTAGTGACAACTCAAGAGGAAGGAAAGAGATCTACACTAACCAACCAAGTGACTTAATGTAAAAGAAAAAAAAACAACCTTATACTTGATAACCAGTAGAATTTGAAGTCAAAACTACATGTCAAGCTATTGAGGTAAAACCTGTAACTCTCATACATTAAGCACTTTTTCAGTATTGCCGTTATTTTCAAAGGTTATCAGAACACTGTTTTTTTCTGTTGTTATAATATAGCTCCAGCGAAGATATCGATTTATGGACTGTGGTCGCAAAGCCATCCTACTTTGGTCCTGCAGAAAACTAAAAATAGAACAATTCTTGAAGCATCAGTGCTATGCAAGCATAAGGATGCTATAATCATTATTTTTCTGCATATCGATCTCTTTTGCAAATCATGTCTCTATCACGGTATTCTCCGGAATAAAATATTTCCAAGCGGTCAGTACCCCAAACCCCTCTTTCCCTGTGCTGTGTTCCCTTATACAGCTGTTTCCCCATACCGCAGAACTGAGTCAGAGTTAAGGAATCCGTGTCAAAGAGTTAATAGTTAGGATCAAACTGGTGAAGTGTTAGGGTTTGCGGCATGGGGCAAGAACTAGGGTTAGAGTGGAGTGTTGACAGCTCCAGGGAACAGCACTACAGGGAAAAAGGAGTATCGGGAAAAGTACTGCTCTTTCTTCAAACATCCTGCACTCAGCTTGTGCATAGTTTTCTCTCTTAAGCTGATCCCGCAAAGTCGAGGTAAAATAATTTGTTTCTGTGAAATAGGCGATGCTATACCAGTAATGACTATGGCTAAGATTTGCATCACAAACAAACGTCTGAAGCCGAGTGTACATTTCCAGGAGTTTTCATTTCGTCTCTGTTTTGTACAAGTACTTCTGATCCGATATCATATTTAGAATTTGAGCATTTTTGGCGCCAAAACAAAACGACGTTGTAAGCCAGTAAAAGCTTTACAATGTTCTTTCAAAAGCAATCAAAATAGAAAATTGAGCGCGCCTGTGTGTGTGTGTGTGTGTGTGTTGTGTGTGTGTGTGTGTGTGTGTGTGTGTGTGTGTGTGTGTGTGTGTGTGTGTGTGTGTTGTGTGGTGTGTGTGTGTGTGTGGTGTGTGTGGTGTGGTGTGTGTGTGTGTGTTGTGTGTGTGTGTGTGTGTGTGTGTGTGTGTGTGGTTGTGTGAGTGCCTATTGTGTTTGGGATCTAATCCTCGACCTATCTCAGTATAAGAAAAACGTCCTCATATTACCACAAGCTGGGATATGAAGAAAATGACCTTTTACTTTGGACCGAAAAATTAAATAGAAAGAAAAATATTATAATACATGTAGTAGCAAAATATTCAAGAAAGAAAATACTTAGGAACTATTTCAACATGGAGGAAGATCTTTATACTTCGACACCTTTGGTACCAACTAAAAAGGTAAAGAAAAAACTTTATACTTTGATAGCAATAACTCAATACAAAAGGTTTTTTTCCCTAATTTTGACACGAACTAATTCAATATACAAGAAAGAATGTTATAAATTGATACCAGCTAACTTATTACTGACGAAAGAAACTTTGTGCTTGGACACCAAATAACTCCTCAAAAAAACTTACTTTATGATTTGATGCTAACAATCACTATGAAGGGGAGACTATCATACCTTTACACAACTGAATAGGAAGGGGGAAAAACACAAAATTTAAAACTACCTCAATATAAAAGAAAAGGCTTTGGACTTTGATGCCAACTTAATAATACAAATGAAGGAATTGTATACTCCCATACCAAATAACTCAACATGTAGAAAAATATTCAATGAAAAGAAAACTTGGATACAAAATAAATGTGAAAGAGATGTTTATACTTTGATACCAACTACTCAAATGTAAGCTAAATAAAAGTTTTATGAAAAATGATGGAACAAAAATAAAAGACCATGCATATGGTAAGCAGCTAACTGGATATTGGGGAAAGAGCTTTACACCTTGATATCACCTAACTAGACAAGGAGTAAGGAACTCTACACTCTGACAGTAATAAAACAATGTGAAATAACTGTATACTTCGTAATATGCTTATTTGACATGGAGGAAACAGCTTTTGCTTTAATTCTAACAAACCTGATAAAAAATTAACTTTAATATTAAGGGGAAAAAACTTGTATTTTGATACCAGTTAACTGAAGAAATGGCCTCTTCCTTGAATAAAAACTCACTCACCATATGGGAAAGAAGTTTATACTTACTTACAATCTAGCCCGATGGGAGGAAGAAAACTTTACACTGATGCCAACTCACTCGATATGAAGGAAAGATTTTTTATGCCTTGAAGCCATCTAACCAAAAATGAAGGAAAGATTTCTATACTTTCATACCCCGGGTTCAATATGACGGGAAGAGGGTATAGTTTTAATACAAACTTAGTATGAAGGAAATAACATTGATACTAGATTATGTATTAGGGACAATTTTTTTACCTTGATTCCAGCGAGCTAAATACCATAAAAACACTTTATACTTTGATTCCAACTGACCCAACATGAAGGAAAGGAACGAGACTTCATCCTTTGTTTACTACTAGCTCAATATTCAAAGAAAAAAACTTAATATGCGGACACCAGCTATGAGGTCTAACATTAAGTAATTACAGCAGAAACATAAAGACTACAAAATATCGGCGAATTTTGATATGGAAGGGAAAATACATTTGATTAATAGTATGCTTCACAAACTAACATTTCTAAAATGTCACAAACTTGAATTATTTTTTTCTTTTACTTGTCCTTGCAACTATCTAGTGTGTGATAAAATGTAGGGAAGAAAACTGACAGAGCTGAGTGATTTGAGGGCTATGTTTCTCCTCACAGTTTAAAACAAACCAAAACCATTTCAGTGTAGGTAGGGAGGGGGACGGGACAGCCCGATTGGTTAGAGCGTTGTGCATTGCGCTCATGATATGCTGACCGGGTTCGAATGCCGTTCAAGGGGATGTTTTCTTCTGGAGTTAACATCAGAGCCGACTCCACAACCCTCTCCACCCCCCCCCCCCCTCCTCCCCAGTTCTTCAGACGAGATTATAAACCCAATTACAGTGTGCGAACGCACGCAGAACATCTTGCTCACACGTTAAAACCTGTTTCGCTTTTCGGAAGAGCAGGCTATTGTGTGCCTGTGGGAATGGATGGCAAAATTGACAAAACTGCACACACACAGGGACTGGATGTAAAAAAGCACACGAGTGTCATTCCATTATCCTCAAAATAAAAGAAGAAACAAAATTGCCCGTGGGTGCGAGCATGCTTCCATTTGCTAGTGCCGCGTCCTCAGGTATTGAAGTACCTAGCACGGGAACAGTCTTGATGACGGAAGGATTCTGCACAGAAAAATGAAAAGTTTTCAAATTAAACGCCTTAGCACGCGTGCCTACACAGCCACCCACCCACGTTGAGAGGGAGAGGGGGAGAGAGAGGAGAGAGAGAGAGAGAGAGAGAGAGAGAGAGGAGAGAGAGAGAGAGAGAGAGAGAGAGAGAGAGAGAGAGAGAGAGAGAGAATATGTGTGTGTACAACTTTTTTTATCTCAAAGAAAACAGGCACCTGGGTAAATGTTACTTAGAATACCCTTTGTCTGAAAAAAAAATCCCTTGATACACTATGGCAAGATACTAAGCACCATTCCCGCATTTGTATCAAGACCAAAGGTGTGTAACTCCTTCCATGTAGGCCACATTGGATCGTCACCCCTTCACTTAAAAAAAAAAGAGAAAAACTCTTGAGCTCAACACCCACTTCTAGTTTTAACTCAACACAGATTGATCCTATGAAAGTATCAAAACGTCATTTTTGTCAAAGAAACATTCTAGCAATAACAGTCATGGCCCAGGCCAATAGTTGTGGGGATTATTGATGTCAGCAAAGTGCAAAATTTAATACCGATATTGTAATGTTCTGCTTTGAATTATGTTGAGATTGAAATGTTATATGCTTTAAACTATGTTGATGTTGAAATGTTCTGCTTAAAACTATGTTGAAATTGAAATGTTCTGCTTTACACTATGTTGAGATTGAAAGGTTCCTTGCTTTACACTATGTTGAGATTGAAAAGTTCTGCTTTACACTATGTTGAGATTGAAAAGTTCTGCTTTACACTATGTTGAGATTGAAATTGTAATTGTTCTGTTTTACACTATGTTGAGATTGTCTCCATTCAATGACAACCTCTAAGGATGAGCTGTGCTCTCCATGAAAGTAAAAAAAATCTTCGGAATCCAGACTACAGCTGCCTATATAGAAAGGGAGATGAAAAACAAAACGGCCATAATTTCCTTTTTTTTCAGTGATATTCGTAAGTATGATGTGCGAGACAGTGCATTTTACACAGCACTCCCAGAATTTCACCTGTGGAATGCTCAACAACCACAGATGACACACTGGCATTACCTTATTGGGTGTTTCCACTTGCCCGTGCCGCGTCCTCAGGCGTTGAAGTACCTAGGACGGGAACAGCCTTGATGACGGAAGGATTCTGCACAGAAAAAACTGAATTCAAGATTAAATGCTGCACACACACACACACACACACACACACACACACACACCACACACACACACACACATTAATATATAATATGTAATATATATATATATATTATATATATATTTATATATATATATGTATATACATATTATATATATATATATATATATATATATTTATATATATATATATATATATATTATATAATATATACATACAGAGAGAGAGAGTCAAGTTTAAAGTCTTTTTTTATATCGAGGATAATGGAATAAGCATTCCTGTGCTTTTTTTCATCCATTCCCCGTGTGTATGCAGTTTTGTAAATCTTGTCATTTGTTCCTACTGGCACACAATTGCCTACTCTAACGAAAAGCGTAACAGGATTTAACGTGTGTGCAAGATGTTCTGCATGTGTTCGCACACGGGGCCTCGGTTTAAAGTCTCATGGGAAGGATTTTTGGTGAGAGTAGAGAGAGAGAGAGAGAGAGAGAGAGAGGAGGAGAGAGAGAGAGAAGAGAGAGAGAGGAGAGAGAGAGAGAGAGAGAGAGAGTCACATTTATAGGGAAACAAATGCACATGCAGATAGATTTATTTTTTTAAGTAATGGGAGGTAATGCTCTGGTGGCGATGTGCTCTCCCTTTGGAGGTCAGCTTGAATTTCCCACAGAGAAATTTACCATAACAAACTACACTATGCGATGTGATGTGATGCGATGCGGAACGGCACGGCACGCATGCACCCGACCCCGGACTGTCTCGACCCGACCTGACCCGACCCACGACGCGACGCGACGCGACGCGACGCGACGCGACCAGACATGGCAAGCGACCTGACTGACCTCGACACGACGCGACGCTACACGATGCGACCCAACCCGACACGGCGCGGCAAGGCACGGCACAACACGACACACCACAACGGTAAGACGGAAAAAATAATAGGCCTTACTTACTGGAGTTGTGTAGTTCCATTCCTGACATGCAAGAATGTGGCAGAAAATCCCACAGCGAGTCAATGGGCAGTGCAGTGTTCCACTGTGAAGTGTTCCGCGGTGAAGTGTTCCATGGTGAAGTGTTCCATGGTGAAGTGTTCCGTGGTGAAGTGTTCCGTGGTGAAGTGTTCCGCGGTGAAGTGTTCCGTGGTGAAGTGTTCCGTGGTGCAGCGTTGTATGGTGTAGTCCACTGCGGTGTAGTTTTCCATGTAGATTAGCAGGCCTGAAAAGGAAGAGCAGTGTGTAAGAACACATATAAAACAATTGATTTTAATTTAACAAGATCATCATGTTATGGACAACATTCCAACTATTCTCTTGGCACACTGAAATGTCTGTGGGGCTCCCCTGCTAAAGTGAACATCTTGCCCTCGCATTACCAACTATCCCTTTGTGCTAGAATGTAGGCCTGCTACAGCCAACCAGGTCAGCAGTATACCTGATCAAACATAACCAGCCTGCACCCTGCTACCTGGAAAACAGACAGGCTCTGCCAGGTACACATTATCCCCCGGAAACACTGTCTGAAAAACAAACTCCAGTGCCCACACCGACTCCTGGAGGAGTTAAGAGAGAAGTCCCCTCCACAGCACTGGAGAGCTGATCACAGTGGACAATGCAGAACTTTGAGAAGTACACTGGGAACTGGAGCCTGTCTCAGTGAAATAAAATACCACAGAAATCGGAAATGATGTTTTCCCCGGAGAGCGCATCCTTGATCATTTTTTAGTTGCTCACCTCACTTCACCTCATTCTCCTGACCGAATGGTCGTAGAGGAGACATGAGGATGTTGATGACGTTGTTCTCCTCCATCCAGACCGGTCCTCTGCCCTGCGGATCAGCGTTGCGCTGTCCATCCCGGTCCACTCCTTGATGTCCATCCAGTTCTTGGGTTGCCTTCCTCTGCGTCTTTCCCCTTCCAAGGTTCACTAGCCCTAAAACAAACAAACAAAAACAAACACCCTGTTGTTGCACACAATATTGTGCAGTGTTTATACACTTGAGATTTTTGGGGCCTAAAAATTAAACTTTGACTCCGGGCTATTTCACGATACATTACACTTACTCCGAATTTTGTACAAAGAATATTATCACTGTTTTTATCATCTTTAGTAGTATTTTCGTTATCATCATCATCATCATCATCATCATCATCATTATTATTATTATTATTATTATTATTATTATTATTATATTATTATCATTTTTTATTATCATTATTATCATTATTATCCAATTGTCTTCAAGACGAAGGTGCACTCCATAGTCTTTCGAGACTGATGGGTGCCTATTATTATTATTATTATTATTATTATTATTATTATTTTATTATTATTATTATTATTATTGTTTTATTATTTTGTGGGTCATTGGTGTAAACAAAGTTCAAATGCCAATATTAAAATTTATGCTTTAAACTATGTGAAGATTGTCTTCCTCCATTACATACTCTTAGTATGAGCTTTACACTCCAAAAAGGATAAAAAAAAATCTTCTTGAAGACAGAGTACAGCTGCCTATGAATTATAGTAAAGCACTTGAAAAAAAAAAAACCGGCCATATACGCAAACTTCTTATAATATTTTTTTTCTAATCTCAGTGATATTCCTAAGTATGATGTGCGAAACTGAGTACATGTTCTTGAGTACTCTCAGAAGGTTAAGCTATGGAACGGCCAACAACAACAGATCACATACTGGTATTACCTTTATGGGTGCTTCCACTAGCTCGTGCCGCATCCTCAGGCATTGAAGTACCTAGGACGGGAACAGTCTTGATGACAAAAGGATTCTTCTTCTTCATCGAACGCTCTGACAGCAGCCTGTGTCTGTCCCATGAGCAAAATTGCGTTGCGATCGCCATTAAGCGTCCGACAAGTCAGGTCCAGCGCTTCCGACTTCGGCATGGCGATGACAGAATGATTTAGGAAAAGAAAATCAAGATATTTTGAACTCGAATGCTTGCACGCATGCACGCACGCACACACGCACACATACACGCACGCACGCACGCACGCACGCACGCACGCGCACACACAAAGCGCGTGGCCATACACATACACAACAAGAGAGAGAAGAAGAGACAGAAGACAGACAGACAGACAGACAGAGACAGAAGAGACAGAGAGAGAGGAAGAGAGAGAGGAGAGAGAGGAGAGAGAGAAGAGAGAGAGAGGGAGATGGAGAGAGAGAGAGGAGAGAGAGAGAGGAGAGGAGAGAGAGAGACAGAGAGAGAGAGAGAAGAATTATAATATATATACATACATATTGGTGATTGTATTGTATTGTATTGATAGTATTGTATTGTATTGTATTGTAGTATTGTATGAAAATATATATATATAATAATATATATTCTGGGGGATGTATTTAATAAGAGAGGGGAATGGAGCGCGCGCTCGTGCGAGGGAGAGAAGAGCGAGAGCAGACAGACGAGAGACAGAGTGAGAGACAGAGACAAAGAGACAGACAGAGTGAGAGACAGAGACAAAGAGACAGACAGAAGACAGAGTGAGAGACAGAGACAAAGAGACAGGGAGAGAGAGAATAACACTGATGCCAGAACAACAAAGTTAGCACTGAAGAAGGCTATAAGAGTTTTCCTAGATTCGAACCCAGTTTGTCTGGAGATAGGAATTGGAAAAAAAGTCACATATCAGCACCACACCACACGATATGACAGAGTTAAACAAATGCAATACGATACGATACAACACAATATTAGTAAACAATACAGTACAATACGATACAAATTATACAACACAAGATACGATACAACGGAAACGCCCAACAAAAACAACAATTACAGCAACTACAACAAGATGACACACGGGTAGGGGCCTATACCTTATTGGTGTTTCCACTTGCTCGTGCCGCGTCCTCAGGCATTGAAGTACCTAGGACGGGAACAGCCTTGATGACGGAAGGATTTCTACACAAAAAATTGAGACATTTCAAAACGTAATGCCTACACACACACACACACACACACACACACACACACACACATCACTCTCCTCATCTCCTCTCTCTCTCTCTCTCTCTCTCTCTCTCTCTTCTCTCTCTCTCTCTCTCTCTCTCTCTCTCTTTATATATTATTATAATATATAATATATATATATGAGATAGAGAGAGGAAGAGGAGGAGGGACAGAGAGGGGGAGAGAGAGAGAGAGAGGGGGGGAGGGAGGGCAGAGGGGGAGGGAGAGAGAGAGAGAGAGAGAGAGAGAGAGAGAGAGAGAGAGAGAGAGAGAGAGAGAGAGAGAGAGAGAGAGAGAGAGAGAGAGAGAGAGAGAGAGAGAGAGAGAGATTATGTATATATGTTGTGTATTCTCTACATTTCAGAAAATGCACAGTTTCTAGGGATGTTTTAGCAATTAACGGTGTCTAAGCTTTTCTTCACATCAACTGCTGGCGATTTGTTTGGTCTGTGTCAAATTTCTAATTGTTACAATTATGAAATCTTTGATACCCAGGTTTAATCTTGACTGTGCTTAACACATCAGGGGGACATTTTGTCATCATCTTTCATAACTTCTATTCATGCTTGCTGGTGCTTTACTTTCATTCGTGTATACAGGCATGCGGAATATCAAAAAAGGCCCATAAAGGTCTGGAAGTTTTGTCTCTTTCGGTAAGTTATGGAAACACGGGAATATTCAACATAAATCTTAAAACTTCGCAGTGGTACCTCGAAAAACAAAAGCACAAAAAAGAAGAAAACATTGCACGTGTACTTACCTCTGTGAGGTCTTGATACGTGTGACAATCATGACGTCAGAGACAGGGCCAGAGAACTAAGATGACCCACATGACTTTTTGACATCTATGCTAAGACTTTTAAGGAATCAGGGCGAGATGGAAGAGACCCGGACGGCGAGCAAATGCTTGAACAAAGTCTGGGGCTGGATGTGTCCTTTCCCCTTAGCACTGTGTGCAAGGGTTTCTCTGGCTGTGCCAGTTTAGGACACCAAACCCAATGTCGACGCCTAGTCTGCCAGTCTTTGTGATCACAGAGTAAGGTTCAAAGGCTCCTGATGAAGTTCTGAAATCCGCGATCGTTGAGCCTTACCGAAAACTCCAGGGCAAATTTTGATTTGGGAAATGTGAAAGACTGAGGTACACGTGTGAACATGATGCACGAAGGCATAGACAGGTTGTACTCGGTACAAAGATACCTGTGAAGAATGCAAGGTAGCCCTTTCATGGAAGGAGGCTTTGCAATTCTTACCTTTCACATGCTGCTGCATGTCGAATGTCCGATGTCCACAGAGACCCCAGTCCTCACTGCTCTCATCGCATTTGATCCCTGAATTGTTTCAGAGATATGAGGTCATGCAGACATGATGCGAAAGCCCCCAAACTTCTATCAACTTTGCTCTTCAGCCTAGTGAGATCTGATCCTAGATCCCTGGGACACCAATGCTAGGCCTGCACTGGATTCGCCCTTCAGGGGCTGGTCTTTCAGGAGTTTGCCCTTCAGGGGCTGGTCTTTCAGGAGTTTGCCCTTCAGGGGCTGGTCTTTCAGGAGTTTGCCCTTCAGGGGCTGGTCTTTCAGGAGTTTGCCCTTCAGGGGCTGGTCTTTCAGGAGTTTGCCCTTCAGGGGCTGGTCTTTCAGGAGTGTTGCCCTTCAGGGGCTGGTCTTTCAGGAGTGTTGCCCTTCAGGGGCTGGTCTTTCAGGAGTGTGCCCTTCAGGAGTTGGTCTTTAGGAGTTTGCCCTTGAGGGGCAGGTCTTTCGGGATTTTGCCCTTCAGGGGCCTGTTTTGCATTGCAGGTATTTTGCCCTTCAGGGGCTTATTTTGCGATTTTGCCCTTCAGGGGTCTGTTTTGCATGCAGGATTTTGCCCTTCAGGGGCCTGTTTTGCATGCAGGATTTGCCCTTCAGGGGCCTGTTTTGCATGGGAGGATTTGCCCTTCAGGGGCCTGTTTTGCATGCAGGATTTTGCCCTTCAGGGGCTGTTTGCAGGGTGCTGCCATTCGGGGCTTGTCTTGCATGATGCAGCCCTTTAGTTAAAGTCTATCACGAGCCTAAGGCTCATCAGGCCGGTGCTTATCCCGGTTTCTGTGGCGTTAAGCGACTGAGAGTCATAGACTCCCCCTGGATAGGACGCCAGTCTATCGCAGGGTTAACCCCCAACAAAGGTTGGTACCCCTTTTACACCTGGGTGGGGTGAGAAAATAGCCGTAAAGTGCCTTTTCCAAGGGCACAACGCCATAGCCGAAAGCTGGGATCGAACCCGCAACCTTAGATTACGAGTCCAACTGCCCTAACCACTAGACTACAGCGGCGGCAATGCAGCCCTTTAGGGGCTCGTTTTTCCAGACTTTGCCCTTCAGAAGCTCAACCCTTCAGCGCTGTGTTCAAGCATTGCTCCTTGTCTCGGTTGTTACCCGTCCTCCCTATCGGTCTTACATAGGTCAAGTCAAGTCATGTGGGTGAGGACAAGTCCACTGGGCCCTGTGCTCTAGCATCGTGCTGCTGGTGTCTTCACAACCTGCAGTGGACAGACAGATCCAGGAGAGTGGAGATGACCTGGGGAAAGAAACCATGAGCAACTGGCTACTACAGATCCATATCACAATATCCATGGCAAAACTTTTGAGAGGTCGCTGAAATGTTTTTTTTTAATGATTATGGTTTTTTTTATTATCTACACTTAGTTCCATGATCCTGTCTTTTTATTGTCTATTTTGGCAGATCCTTTGGAAATATGAAAAAAGTCTTCTGACGTGAGTGCAAGATGTCCTACCAAAAGGTCTTTTGACATGTGTGTTCGTAAGATAATCCAGTTTTTTTTATCATCTGACGTATGTGTAAGATGTTCTATGAAAAGGTCTTCTGGCGTGTGTGCAAGATAAATAAAATGAAAATAGAATAAAATTAAATAGAAAACCAATATGGTACAGATCATAGACTACAGCCATGAGCACCTCATTGCCTTCTATCTAGGATTGTGGTTTTAGCGTTAAAAATTAAATTCTACGAAGAGAATATTGCGCTCGCAACCGGGTTCGATTCCTGGTCGAGGGGATTTTTCCCCTGGAGTTAACATCAGTGCTGACTCCACCCTCCCCAAAAGTCCTTCCGATGAGACTATAAACCGAGGCCCCGTGTGGGAACGCACGCAGATATCTTGCGCACACGTTAAATCCTGTTCCGCTTTTCGCAAGAGTAGGCCATCGTGTGCCGGTGGTAACAGATGACAAGATTTACAAAACTGCATACACACGGGGACTGGATGTAAAAAAGCACACGAGTGCTTAATCCATTATCCTCGATATAAAAATAAATAAAATTTAAAAAATACATTAGCATGCATTATAGATATCCCTCCCTCAGTTGAAACAATTTTTTTTCTTCAAAAAATGTTTTTGATCTCTACATTTCCCAGTACTCATTTTCGACAGAAAGATTCTTACGTTAGCTTTCAGACATTTTTTTTGTAACGAAAAGTAGGGTACTGGTTTCAGGCATTCATTGTTAGGACATAGTGTCTTAACACGATTTTCAAAGACAACTTTACAACTGTGGGAAATCTAACCAATAATTATACTTGTGGTATAAATAAACAACAGCACTCCTCTGATGTAAAAGTTAGGTCATGCAGTACTGTATCACAACCAAAACAAAATGAAAAATGGGTTTACATTTATGAGATTGCCCAGATTGTTTCTTTACCATTTTAAAATAATTCTCAGCTACTCTTTACTTATTTTTTTTTTATGTCAAGGATAATGAAATAAGCACTCGTACTTTTTTTTACATCCAGTCGCCGTGTGTATGCAGTTTTTGTAAATTTTCTTCGGCACTGTCTGCTGAAGAAATACGTGTACCTTTTTAAATGCCGTTTCAGAAACACATCCAGTAACTGAAATAAAACTACAAGTAACCATATGAAAAAATATGGTGGATATTTTTCCTTTTTTTTTTTTTTACAGAATTGGGAAGACATTTTTTCCCGTAAGCTACACCACGTTGTTTTACATACCTTTTCTCTGGAATCTGTGGCCATGATGATGGTAGGGAAGGGAGACTGAAGAGCAGAGTGCTGATCTTCCTCCCTCAGGGGATGCTGCTTGCAGGCATTCATGTTGAGGTTTGTCTGGTCCTTGATGTTGAGTTTGTGTGGCTATGTTGAGGTTTGTCGTCTTGAGTGTTGGACAGTTCCATGGATGCCTGCACCCGTTTTCTGCCTAGATGTAGGTTTTGTTTGTATGTTGGACAGTTTTCTCGTTATATTAAGCAGTCTTAATGTGTCCTAAGAAAAGTGTACTTTCAGGCATTTATCTGGGCATTGGTCTTCAGATTTCAAGACAACTCAAAAATTCCATAAGTTTACTTATGAGAGGTATATACAGATTTTGATGTTAGGTCATGCAGTACTGTATCACAACAAATACAATAGACAGATAATAAATAATTCATACTTTACTATTTTAAGTAGAATTCGACTTTTTTCACCATTGTATAATGACTACAGTGTTTTATCTTCCTTTATGTCAAGAATGTACTCACTTGTTTACATCTAATCTGTGACATGTCTGATGTGGGAAGAACTGAAACAATGTGATTTCCTATTTTCTTTATTTGCTTAAAGTTGAGTAGTTGTTACACTTTTGAAGTCATGAGGTGGATTACTGAACAAAACATGAATTCATAGTAGTGATTCTATAGGATATGACAATTAACTCGACAATTTTGAACGTGAATAAATACAATGTGAAAATTGAATTGAATACCACTTCCAGTCACAGCATATTTATCTGCGGGCAATTTGGGCTTCTCTCTCAGGGGTGAGTGCGTTGCCACAAGAGCAGTACCACTCCAAAAAATGTCCTTTTTTAAAGTGTATTAGTTTCCCTATGAGAAGGGCTTTATTCTACAGAATTTTGCTGGAGATCTCTTTCTTGGTGTCGTGGGTTCTTTTACGTGCGCTGAATGTGTGCTGCATGCAGGACCTTGTTCACCATCCGTTCCGAAAGACTTGTATGCAGGCCACCACTCACAGTCTAGTGGACGGGATAAAGTTTCGGCAATAAACGGGATCAATCTCTAGACCATCGATCCTCCCAATTACCAGTAATGGACAACATTATGACATCATTGATAGGAGCTGTAGTAAAAGATTCATATCCTCCAGTCTCTTTAACACACGAATAATGACATGCAACGTTTTTATATTCAGATATCAAATTATTTACGTATTTACTTATTGTCCACATTTTTCTTGTCAAGATAAAGCCAAACCCAACTCATAAATGTACAGTCAAGCAAACTTAACTGCGCTGACAAAAATGTTTAATATCAGCAAGTGCAAAAATTAACTACAATAACAACACCGTTAAAACTTGTTCGTCTTCCGGAAGAGTAGGCCGTTCTGTGGCGGTAGGAACGGATGATATTAAAAAAACACACACACACACAAAAAACACCGCATGCACACAGGTGTGTTTAGACATCATTCTTGAAGTCGGAAAGCGACAACCTTAGGGTGAGCAAAAATGGTCGCATATGCAAAAGTTCATCTTCAGTCAACCTCGGAGCGTGAACCTCGGAACGAAAAAAAAATTGTAAAGATGATAAATTCACAATTACCACAGGCAAAAACCACATCGTTCCATTTAACATATGTCAGTTCTTTGTGATCACATCAAAACTGCTCTGCTAAAACTTTCAGCAAGAAAATGCATAAACATGTCTTAAAACACAAGATGTCCATTTGCACCTGTTGATGTAAGATGCTTGCCTGCCTACCATTTAATATTAGGATCGTTTATCCAAAATATCTTTCTTTGTCTATTTCTCAATTCTACAGCACTATTTGACAATATTGAAAAAGAAAAAAAATCAGCTGTAGGAAGAAGGGGAGCATCTCGACATCTTTCCCATTTCAAGCATTAACATAATTATGAGTAAGGGTTTACGCTTTTTTTAGGGGGGAGGGGGGTTGGGGAGGGGTTAAGATCTTAAGCTCACACTAAAAACCTTCCCTTAACATCTTGCTTTAACGTCCTAATCAAAAACAATCTTGCCTTGAAAGTCGGGGATGTGTTGTGTGGTGTGTGTGTGTGTGTGTGTGTGTGTGTGTGTGTGTGTGTGTGTGTGTGTTGTGTGTGTGTGTGTGTGTTTGAAGGATGCGTATTCGTGACAGTACCAAACCATTTTGGTTCACGACACAGCTGTTTCAATCAGTTTTCAAAACCACGTAATAGGCCTGGTTGGTTTATGACACAACTACACTAGATCAGACTCTCAGCCCTGGTCCTTGTGAATGCGCCAAATCACTCGCTGCACTCAAGATTAACATTTCTTGGCAGCAGTTGTCATGAAATTCACAAAGCAGGGATTTCCCCCTAAGTTTTAAAATAAATAAGGAAGATTAAAGGCCCGAAACACTTGTTTGAAGGGGGCTTCTCCTCTGAGGACTCTCTGCTGCCATGCTCTACGCGAGTTTCTTACCACTATCGATACCTAATGGCCTACTTACTAAGTAGCTACTTCTAAATAAAAATTACTCACCAGTGCTGCTCTTCATCATAGTCTTTCTATAAAAAAAAAAAAGACAAAGGCAAAAACGATGATGTTCAAAATCCCACATTTTGCTTTCCCAGCTGTTCAAGTGATCCACACTGTATGCAGATGTCAGGCCGTTTGAAATGGCAAGAGAAAAAAAAAAGAAAAAAAAGAAACAAATCAACTCACTGGAACTCGCAACAGAGACACGATTTGCACGTGTGTGTTGTGTCGCTAAATGTGTTTTCTGTCCCTAGCTGGAGTAAGACCTTCAATTGCAAAAAACCTGGTCTTAACAATGTAACTGGAAATTATTTCTAAACTGCCGGGCACTTCGTTTTCTATCAATACACTTGAAAAACCCACCCAAAATGATGGCCATAAAAAGATACTTTATATAAGATAAAAGTTATGTCGAGATTGCAAACTCAAAACGTGTACAAGACTCCTTGACTTACCGAGGACAATCTGTTGTTCTATTGATATGCACGTTCACAAGAAGAATTTCAGATTTAGATTCGTTTGTGTTGTAATTTGCAGTCTGTGCATTGACAGCCCATCTGGTAAAGGAAAGGGGAGGTTGTTTCAAAACCCAGGGAGAAGTTCTTACCTCTCTTGAGCATATTCATTTTAGGATTTAGACCACTTTACGACACAACACATGCACAACAATGTTCAGTTCAAGGTATTGTTCAGCTACTCAAAATGTTTTACTTTTGGGTTTTTCTTTAAACAAAGGCTTATTTTGGGTGGTAGGAGCGATGACAAAATTTAACAAACCAGTATGCACACAGGTGTCGTGTTTAGACACCATTCCTGAGGACAAATCGGGAGTTGGAGTCCCAGAGCGGCTAGGGGCTGTAGGTATATGCAACGTCTGGTGGCTCCTGCGACGGTACTGGAACCATTCGTTCCAGTGCCGTGGAGAGGGGGGGTCTGCTGCATGGGTAACAGCTTGCCCTCCAACATACTGCCCAGGCTTTGCGCTCTAAAGACTAGAGCGCAACTCCATAGTCTTCTGAGACTGATGGGTGCCTGCTACTACTATACTATTTTGGGTGGTGGATGTGTAGGCTACTTTCAGCAATGTTCTGCTGACTGTTTCTCTGTCTGTCTCTGTCTCATACATATCAGAGCATATTATGCATGTATTCAAGGGGGGGGGGGGGGCAGGTGCGTGTGTTTGCGCTGCGCGTGTATGTGTGTGCGTGCGTACATGTGTTGTTAGGACAGTAAGCGTCAGTACAACATGACAATTTATGTGATGAAGAGGAAAATGATTAAAAAATTAATGATGCTGAAGCAGATCTCTTTGAAAACAAAACCACTCAAACAAAGAAACCAGATCTTAGGTGTATTAAAGAAATGACTGCATCTTAGGCCCAGTGCATTCGTTTGTATCTACACCTCGTATCATGTTTAAGAGCACATTGCCCAGAATACCTACAGGCTACTGGTCATACTCTGAAAGTGCGCCCATAAATGATCCTCATCATTATCATGTTGCTTTGAACTTTTGGACCCAGTGCTATTCTATTTTTTGTGTGTTGTGTGGCAACTGCCCTGCGCTGAGCTGTGCTGTGGTGCATCAATTGTATATTTTCATTGATATTATGTGTAATACTATGTATTGTTGCCTACACTTTACCAGCTTTCGTTCCGACAGACTTGCTAGATTCAAGCCAGGCTGTTCTCTTTGTGGCTGTGGTATCACCACAAGAACAGCACCACCCATATTAAAGATGTTAGTAAAGTGTGTATGCCTACAGTAGAAAACTCTCTTGGTGCCATGGGCTCTGTTACTGCACAAAAGTCGGGGTAGGATGGGATTCCAACCAGCCTTTTGTCACATCTTATTTATCTGCCCCTTATTTTTGAGGGTGTGTATGGGCAGGCACCCCTGTATTTGTGACACTGCACCACATAAGGAGTCGCATTGCACCAAAGGTCAGTTTTTAGTTATTGGCATGTTCATAAAATGGCTATACAATACCAAAAAACAAATTAAAAATCGGACAGTTCTATCAAGTTGTAATTACATCTGCAGGAAATGGCAAAATGAGAAATTGACAGGTTAGTAGGTGGTCAGAATGAGAACTTGGCTATTTTCAAAACACGTTTAAAGACAAAAGGAAACAAAATTATGACTTGATATTTCACTTCAATGTAAAATAAGTCCTAGAGTTTTATAATCAATAAAAATCTCAAAATCCACAACCTC
>CM060326.1:9905797-9920797 GCA_030674155.1 Stramonita haemastoma | reverse complement strand
CCCAAAAGTCCTTCGGATGAGACTTTAAACCGAGCCCCGTGTGCGAACGCACGCAGAACATCTTGCGCACATCTTAAATCCTGTTCCGCTTTTCGTAAGATTAGGCCATCGTGTGCCGGTGGAACAGATGACATTTACAAAACTGCATTCACACGGGGACCGGATGAAAAAAAGCATATGATTGCTTATTCTGTTATCCTCGATATAAAGATAAATAAATAAATAAATCCCCGAAATTAAAAGAAGTCAACGAATAAGTGCTGCATGTTTTATTGTTGGGCGTTTTAAAGTTTGTTTAGGGGGGGGAGGGTGTTTCGGGGAGGGTTTTTCAAGGTGGAGAGGGGGGTGAAGGGGGAGTTTAAAAAAATGAAAAAGAACATTCACTAACATTGAAACTCAAGGAAAAATAAAAGTAAACAAAGAGAAAAAGAAGAAGAAAAAAAAAAAAGAAGAAGAAGATAGATGATGATGATGATGATGATGATGATGATGATGATGATGATGATGATGATGATGATGATGATGATGATGATAAGGAGGAGGAGGAGGAGGTGGAGGAAGAAGAAGAAGAAGAAGAAGAAGAAGAAGAAGAAGAAGAAGAAGAAGAAGAAGAAGAAGAAGAACAACAACAACAACAACAACAACAACAACAACAACAACCAAAGAAACAAAGAAACAACAAAGAAAGAAAGAAAGGAAGAAAGAAAGAAAAGAAAAGAAAGAAAGAAAGAAAGAAAGAAAGAAAGAAAGAAAGAAAGAAAGAAAAGAAAAGAAAGAAAAGAAAAGAAAAGAAAGAAAGAAAGAAAGAAAGAAAGAAAGAAAAGAAAAGAAAAGAAAAAGAAAAGAAAAGGACGACAAGACAAGACAAGAATCCGTGACATAACTGGTTTTGTGTGTATACTCATTTGTCTTGAGGACAGATGCCATACACAAACGTGTACAAACTATAAAAGTCATTGTTATTCTGCGTGCTGATGACGCTTTAATGACAATGGATGTTGCCATTTTGTAATAACTATGGCGCCTCCACCGTGTCAAAAGATGGGTCTTTGTAGGAGTTGTTCATGCAGAGCCCCACTTGTAAGCGGTTGGTTCAGATTTCAGATTTTGTTTTGTTATTGTTGTTGTTGTTTTTGGAGGAGGAGGGGGGTGGATGGTAGAGAGGTGGTGGTGGTGGTGGTGGCGATGGTGGTTGGTGGTTGTGGTGGTGATGTAGCATTAGTGAATAATGTGTCAAAACTCTCTCTTCGCATCTAAAACAGTACATTACTGCTAGAACTATTATAGATGTGTACGTTGAAGTTAAACGTCCACTTTTGGCGCATAGACGAATACGTGCGCGCGCGTGCGTGCGCGCGTGCGTGCGTGCGTACGTACGTGTGTGTGTGTGTGTGTGTGTGTGTGTGTGTGTGTGTGTGTGTGTGTGTGTGTGTGTGTGTGTAGAGGGAAAGAATATGCTTAGGCTCTTAATTTCCTTACTGTCTTTTTAACGGTTTATTCTCTGAATCCGTTTTCTCTCTCTTTTTTTTTTTTCTCTCTCTCTCTTTCTCTTCGTCTTGTATTCCCCTTTCTCTTTCTCCTCCTCTTTCCCTTTTTTCACAGCCCTTTCTTCTCCTTCCAATTTCTTCTTGTTCCCTTTCCATCTTCTTCGTTTTTTTCTATTTCTTGGTGTTATCGTCTTCTTCTTCTTCTTCTTCTTTTCTTTCTTCTTCTTCTTCTTCTTCTTCTTTCTTCTTTCTTCTTCTTCAATTCTTTCTTTTTCTTCTTCTTCTTCTTCTTCTTCTTCTTAGCAATTTTTCTCTTCTCCTTCGCAATTCTTCTTTCTTCGTATTCTTTTGTATTCTTCTTGTTCTTCTTCTTTGTGTTCTTTTTCGTATTTTTCTTCTTTGTTTTCTTCGCATTCTTTTTTTGCATTCTCCTTTCTTTCCTTTTTTTTCCTCTTCTCTCTGTCTTTGTTTCTTTCTTTCTCTCTTTCTTCTTCTGTTCTTCTTCTACTTTTTGTCGTTGTCATTGTAGTTTTCAGTTTGGGGGATTGAGAGAGGGTTTCATACATTTTTTTATAATTGTAACTGACAATATGCCTGTCACGATGGTGTCTTTTTTCATGTGATAAAGTAGTAAATCATAATGAGTGCAATCATACTGATCGTGATAATATAATGGAAGCGGAATTGATATTGTCGTGTCAGTTGAATCATTTTTATTCAATGTAGGAATTATGCAAATAAACCAAACTTATCTGACTGTAGGACTTACAAGAGACTATCTATCTATCTATCTATCCCTCTATCTATCTACTATCTAGCTATCTATCTATCCATCTATCTATCCCGTAGTCTAGCGACCGTGGGAACACCCTCAAAGACTTGACAACCAGTTCCCTCCATTCCTCTCTCTGTTCTGCCTTTCTCGGGGTTTTGTTGAGTTCTAGGTCTGACCATTCGCTGATGTTGTCCTCCCATCTCTTTTTCTTTCTCCCTGGACAGTGCCTTGCAGTATTGTTTTTGCAGTCCTTTCGATCTTGTGACGTGCCCGTACCATTTAAGTGTACGCTTCTTTACGATTGATAGAAGATTTTCGTAGGGACGAATGGTTTGCTGGATTCTGTTACGCACCTCTTCGTTGCTTATGTGGTCTTTGTAGGAGATGCCGAGGAGTCTCCAAAGCATCTCATCTCTACCGCCTGTACTCTTCTCTCCAAATCTGCAGTCAGGGTCCACGATTTACAGGCATACAGGAATATGGATATGACAACGAAGCGCATTAGTCTAATCTTGGAGTTGAGTGAGATATTTTTATCTTTCCAGATGGTGTTCAGTTTTGACAGTGCTGTTATTGTCTGTGCAATCCTGCATACTACATCTGGCTTGGATTTCTAAGAGAGAGAGAGAGAGAGAGAGAGAGAGAGAGAGAGGAGAGAGAGAGAGAGAGAGAGGAGGAGAGAGAGAGAGAGAGAGAGAGAGAGAGGTAAAATAATGTCTGTAAGTTTGAATCCAATTTAGTTTATTTTTCTTCTGTTTTTTCTTTATAAACTGTTGTAATCTTCCGTCTTTAACTATTTTTTTTCTTTTTACTTAAATGTTTCACACACAAAAAATCCTTGTCCAGACTTCCAGACAATATAAGTGTTGGATTTCAGCACAAGATCCATTTCTTTCCTCCAGACGCTTATTCCGATTCTCGACATAGTGAATCTCAAAACTTATAATAAGACACTCGAGTACATATTCCTTAAAAGTAAAACACGAATCATTAGTATTCCAAAGCGATTTTCCGTGTGGTGCACTTAAGGTAGACGTGTGACAACCTTATGACGGTTGTATGCCTTTTTTCAGTGTGTGACAGTAATTTTACGCATGTTATGTTTAAATTTTAAAATTCAGAGGAGATGAGGATAAAGAGACGAGAAAATGCGAATTATGACAAGGAGATTTGCATTTATGTGCAAAGTCGTTTGTCTTGGCACATTAAGAAATGTGTTCACTGTCAAGGAAATGGATGGGGTCCGACAAAAACAGTTTTGGAGAATAATTTTTTTTGTTTTGTTTTTTGTTCTTCCACAGAATATCTAGGTCTTTGTTCCCTCTTCATGAAATAGGCTCCTTTTTTTCGTTCTTCCTCAAGACTCTGAGGATCACCAATGGTAAAATTTTTAGTTTTCCACCGTTTTTACCCCATTTAAGGTAGCAATATTCCGACTTCGGAGATGGTGTTTTAAACGTGACACCTGTGCCTGTGTTTTCTTTTATAGTATTTTATCATCTGTTCCTACTTGCACGAAAATGCCGTTGTCTTTTCAAAAGGTCGGAACAGGTTTTTTAACGTGTGCAGAAAGATATTCTGCGTGTGTTCGCACACGGGGTCTCAGTTTATAGTCTCATCGAAGGAATTTTTGGGGTAGAGTGGAGTCGTACTAATACTAACTCCAGGGTAAAATTTCCTAAATGGGTGCCTCTGTGGTGTGGCTCGATCCCTAGGCAGTCAGATTATGGCGCAACGCTCTAACACTACACTAGGCCTTTCCTTCACTACCCAATGAGCCAGCGATTTCTATTTTCCATATCATCTATATTGATCGTGATATACGAGGACGGGGGAAGGAATTTGATTGCTTCGTTGTTTGTGTGTCGTGGGCATGGTGTGCCGGGATGGTGTAAAACTATCTTTTTTATCAGAGATAGTTTAATAAGAGAGTTATTCCTTAGTTGGGTTTTTTCTTCAAAGAGTCATTCTCGCTGTTCCTCAAACTCCCTGTCACCTGTCACCATCACGGATTCGGTTAAGCCACGCTACCCACTGAACAATAACAGATCCTCCTTCTCCATTTGCTCCGGTCTTCGCTGGCCTGCTGACTTATGGATTCTCATGCCAAAGGATTCGGTGATGTTGCCAATGAGAGAAGCTGGTGATCTGCCTTTTTTTTCTTTTCCCCTCGATCTTGCCTTAAAAGACAGTTTTCATGAGGTTCTAATTGGTATCTAAAGGCGAATCACGTTCACCTTTACCTGTCCCGTAGTCCCTCGACCGTGGGACACCAATGAAGAATCTGCAACCAGCTTCCTCCACTCCTCACGGTCCTCTGCCCTTCGTAGCAGATCGTCCACCCAAGACATATCCACTCTCTGATGTTGTCTTTCCATCGTTTCCTCTGTCTGCCTCTTCGTCTCTATGTTCCTGTAGGGCAGTCTGGCCAGTCCAGATGTTTGTGTACGTGCCCGTACTGCTATATTAGTTTCCATTTTTCACTAAATCAGAGCTTTTCATATGGTCCTGGGAATGACAAACCTCTTGAAAATAATTGCTTCTTCTAAACAAAAGTTAATATCAGCTGTTATCAGCGACCATCAATATGACAGTGGTGCGTAATGACGATGACAACAACAAACAACGACGACGACGACGACATGATGATGATGATGAAAGATTATGTGTATGATGATGGATGATGATGTGATGGTGATGGAGCATACGTTCATGCTGTTCTGTGTGTGTGTGTGTGGTGGTGGTGGTGTGTGTGTGGTGGTGGTGGTGGTGGTGGTTGTTCGTGTATTTATTAGTGTGTGTGTGTGTGTGTGTGTGTGTGTGTGTGTGTGTGTGTGTGTGTGTGTGTGTGTGTGTGTGTGTGGTGTTGTGTGGTTGGGGGAGGGAGGAGGGAGAGAGGGGGGGAGGGGAACAAAGGAAATTATTCACAGGAAGTTCTTTGTCTTTTGTTCTTTGTTTCTTGTCTTCTGTTCCTTGTTTTCACCCTCTTCCTCTTCCTCTTCCTTTTCCGTTTGATTTTTCGTCCTCCTCCTCCTCCTCCTCTCTTCTCTCTTCTCTCTCCTCCTTCTTCTTCTTCTTCTTCTTCTTCTTCTTCTTCTTTTTCTTCTTCTTCTCTTCCAATTCTTGTCTTTCTTTGTTCTTTTGTTTTGTTCTTGTTATTCTTCTTCTTCTTCTTCGCTTCTTCTTCTTCTTCTTCTTCTTCCATTCTTCTTCTTCTTCTCTTCGCTTTCTTCTTCTTCTTCTTCTTCTTCTTCGTCTTCTTCTTTTCTTTTCTTTCTTCTTCTTCGCATTCTTCTTCTTCATCTTCTTCTTCTTCTTCTTCATTCTTCTTCTTCTTCTTCTTCTTCTTCGCAATTCTTCTTCTTCTCGCAATTCTTCTTCTTCTTCGCAATTCTTCTTCTTCTCGCAATTCTTCTCTCTTCGCAATTCTTCTCTTCTTCTTCTTCTTCTTCTTCTTCTTCTTCTTCTTCTTCTTCTTCTTCTTCTTCTTCTTCATTCTTCGCAATTCTTCTTCTTCTTCAAATTCTTCTTCCATTCTTCGCAATTTTTCTTCTTTTCTTCGTCTTGATTCTTCTTCTTTCTCTTCTTTCTTCTTCTTCTTCTCTTCTTCTTTTTCTCTTCGCTTCTTCTTCTTCTTCTTCGCAATTCTTCTTCGCAATTCTTCTTCGCAATTCTTCTTCTTCTTCGTTCTTCTTCTTCTTCTCATTCTTCTTCTTCTTCTTCTTCTTCTTCTTCTTTTCTTCTTCTTCTTCTTCTTCGAATTCTTCTTCTTCGCATTCTTCTTCTTCTTCTTCTTCTTCTTCTCTTCTTCTTCTTCTTCTCTCTTCTCTCTCTCTCCTTTCTTCTCTTCTCTCACTTCTCTTCTCTCCTCCCTCCTCCTCCTCCTCCTCTTCCTTCTTCTTCTTCTTCTTCTTCTCTTCTTCTTCTTCTTCTTCTTCTTCTTCTTCTTCTTCTTCTTCTCTTCGCGATTCTTCATCTTCTTCGCAATTCTTCTTCTTCTCGTAATTCTCCTTCTTCTTCTTCAAACAGCAACAATTGTTTTCTGTCATATGAGCGAAAAACGCGTTGGGGCTGCCATACGGAGCCTGACAAGTCAAGCCCAGCGCATCCCGACTTCAGCATGGGAGAAAATGGCTATCTGTTATGTCTTTCTGGAAACAAAGGTAGGACAGAGGACCAAGAAAGCAGAAGAAAGCCAAGAAGGAAGCGAGAAGAAGAAAAGGAAGAAGACAGAAAACAAAGAGAGGGGTAGAAAAGGTGGAATTTCCTAGCACAAAATTCCCACAAAGGTGGGGAGGATGCTAGTTTATACTGACAGGCCTCCTGGCATCCCCTGGGGAAAGTAGAGAATCAACTTCACTTACTTATTGTATTCGTCATGGTATACTGAAAGCAAAAGAAGTAGTATCTTTGCTTTATCATTTCATTTCATACCACTTTAGTCACGGTAGATTTCTCTGCCTGAAATTCAGGCTGCTCTCGCCCGGGTAGAGGCGTCGCCACAAGAGCAGCGCCACCCGTTTATTTTTTTTTTCCTGTCTGCAACTGTATTTTTTCCCCTATCAGACGTGGCTTTTTTTTTACAAATTTTCCAGGACAACTCTCTTGTTGCCGTGGGTTCTTTTATGTGCGCTAAATAGTTTTGCAACACACGGAACCTCGTTTATCTCCTCATCGGAAAGACTAGCGCCCAGACCACCACTCATGGTCCAATGGAAAGGAAAAAGGTTTGGGGTCCAAATGGGGATCGAACCACCGCACACTTCCTACCCGCACTTTTCGCTTACTAGGCATGGGGGCTACCTCTAGAATCAACTCATCCAGTATAATCTAACTGAAAAAAGAAACAAACCATCCCGACAATACAGTCCACATCAACAGACATTCAAGGTATATTCAGGGTTCAGATGGACCAGTGCTTGCAAGTCTGAAGTAAACCAGGTTCTTTGATTCAAAACCCCCAAATCCTGTTCATCGACAGATCCACTTATTTAAAACAAAAAAATCCTGTTATCTACAGATCCACTGATTTAAAACAAAAATCCTGTACATCGACAGATCCACTTATTTAAAACAAAAAATCCTGTAAATTGACAGATCCATGTTATTTAAAACAAAAAATCCTGTACTCGACAGATCACTTATTTAAAACAAAAAATCATGTACATTGACAGATCCACCGCCTGAAAACAAAAGAAAATCATATATATCGACATATCCACTGTTTATATATATATATATATATATATATATATATATATATATATATATATATATATATATATATATATATATATATATATATATATATATATATATATATCCTGTACAGTGACAGATCCATGATTAAATTTTTTTTTAAATTCTGTACATCAAGAGATCCAACATTTAAAACAAAATATCCTGTTCAACGACAGATCCAACGATTTAAAACATTTTAAATCCTGTACAGCAACAGATGCATTGATTAAAACACAAAACTGTACATCGACAGATCCCTGATTAAAAACCAAAAAAAATCCTGTACAGCGACAATCTACAGCAATTTTCCCTCTGCTTAATCAAAGGCTCTACAAAACCAGACCAGACTTCCAGACAGATCAATACTCTAGATCCCACCACTAACATCCACTTTTAAATGCACACAGGCTATTTTGGGGTAAGGTTTAGGTTTCTTGTTTGTTGGGGGGGGGGGAGGGTTGGTTGGGGAGGGGGGTTGGAGGTGGGATAGTTGTTTGGTGCTTTGGGTTTGTTTATGTTGTTGGGTCTTTGGGGTGGGTGCTTTTGGTTTGTTTTGATTTTTTCTCTCTTTTTTTTTTGGGGGGGAGAGGGGTGGTGGTTGTTGTGTTTTGTGGTTTGTTTGTGGGCTTTTTAAAAATCTTTTTTTTCTTTTTATTTGAGTGGGGTGGGTTGGGAATGGGACAGTGTGTTCATTTTCTGCCTGAACTCCTGTATGCCTCAAACCCATGCGTCTTTTTTAGTGAGGCACTCAAACACTTATTCGTGAAACAACTTTTCTCAGCCTTCGAGAATTCCAAAGCCCCTGCCTTTCACAAACGTTGCTGCACTTAACAAGAAACGTCAAAAGTCTTGGAAACTATGGCCGTGCACCGTTGTCATTGCACCAAAGAGTGATTCATAGGATTTATCTGTTACAATTACAAATTCATCAAGAGAGGTGGAAGAACGAGGAGGTTAGCTGTGAATTGTGACGAGGAAAAGGGGGTGTAGATGTGTTAGTATGTCTGTGAGAAGTCGTTTGTCTTGAGCATGTAAAAATGTGTGAGCTGTCAGGAGTTATGAATATGGTGCAAGCGAGGACACTTTTGGGGGGGACAGATTTTTTGTTTTGGTTTTTGTTGTGGGGTTTTTTTTTGACAGTGTATTTCCATATGTGTTCCATTTTTATGAACTGCATGCAAAATTTCATACTGATGATGTCCCTGGTGGCTTTTGTTTTATTTTTTCTCTCTCTTTATTTCTTTCTCCCTTTCTGTCTTTTTATCTTTCTTTGATTACACTATTATTCCTATTGGTGATCTTATCATAAGACTTGCAAAAGTTGAGAAAAATAGTGTAGTATAAAAGAAAGGAACTTTGGGGGTAAAACAAAAATTTAGAGCAAAAGGCTTGACTGAATTAGTCTTATAATGAGATGTTATTTTCAAAGTTGTCTTCCCCTGTTGTGTTGGCAGGTGGCGCTTTGAGAAAGGATAACGGGAGAAAACTTCTAGCAAAATATGTGAAAAGTAAATCAATAAATGATTTTTTTTTAAGGTAAAGGTGTTCCCATAACCTATGTGGTCGTAGGGGAGCGAGGCATCAGAGACCTCAGCTTCTCTAGGGGCCATCATGATGAGGGCGGCGCCCATCTCCTCTCCCTCGCTTCTTTACCTTCCCTGACCCTAAAGTGGCCAGGTATCTATTTACAGCTGGGGGAACTGGGGGAACTGTTCTGAAGCCAAGGCGCGCAAATGGTCACCCATCCATTTGGTAATCACGCTCAATGCTGCTTTAAAATTAGCCTGGAGGGAAAGGGAGTGCTCTGACCACCCAGCTATCCTGTCCTCAAACTCATAACATTTTTTTAAATGTTAATAAAACGCTGACATCATCTAGAATAATCTCTTTGAATCGAAATGTCTCAAAGATGCTGTGTCTACAGTCAGTGAGCACATGCATTTCCTTTTTTGAATACTTTTTATTCAGTCCAGCACAGTATGCATACCATAAGCAAATGAGAAAAAAAAATGTATCATCATGGAATGATTTTTCAACCAAAAATAGAAAAAAATGGAATTGCACACACATTTTGAAAAAATAACAGAAAGGCGTTTTCTATGGACATGCATTTCCAGCCAATCCGACTCTTTGGAGGGGATGGTTCAGTCAAATCTCCTTTTTTTTGGTCATCATCCTTTTGCCTCAGCTTCTACCGTAGATCTCAAAACCCCATGGCTTTGCACGCGCGTGAGACACTCAGACATGTTATTCTCCAAACAGGTCTCTCCGCCATTAGTATTCTAACAGCGCGTTTCGCGTACGTTGCACTGAGCGTGAACACGTGACAGCATGACCACTGTGGCCGTGTGCTTTGTCACGAGTCACAGCGTGATTGATATACATATTTTTTAATTAAAAAATTAAAAATTCATACGAGATTAAGGTGAAAGAAGAGGTGGATGTAAACCATGACATGTCAAGAAAGGGAATTTGTTAATGCCTGTGCAAAGTGATTTGTTCTGAGCGAGTAGAAATGTGTCCACTGTCAAGCTAAATGAATATGGTCCAGAGTAGACATTTTTTTCAGATTTTCATTTATTTTATTACAGTGTCTTTTCTTTAAATTCTTCCAGCTACGTGGAAGGACATATAACTTTATGTAATGGGGCGGTAAGTAGATTACCTCCCATTGATCAGGGCCCTGTGCAGCGTTGTGTTACTAAATCGGGACACACTTGGAATTGTGCTATGCCCTGTTTTCCTTGGATTATGGTCGAAAACACCATGCATGTTTTACTTTCGCATGAAATGTAAATATAATAGTCACATCTTTAATAATAGTGTGCCCATCTGAAAGTACTGTACAGAGATGGGAGATGAATGCCTCACTTTAATAAAATATACCATTTTGTTGATGTTGGAATTGAGGTTATTTGTGATGTTTTTGATAAGACATACTTTTACTAACTAATCATGATTTTGGTTGTAATGGCAGTTGTTTCATTACAAAATAGTTCTGTTCACCTCTAACTATGACAGATGTTATGATGCTGCTGTAAGTGTTGGCAATGATATTGCAGTTATTGTGTATTTCCCAGCTTAGCACTATGGGTCACCCAGAACTGTGCACTCGATTCACTTATCCCACTGGGATCACATGAATGACATGAATGAGAGATTGCGTGTATGACGTTTTCAAGTACCTCGCCATATAGGCAGTCATACTCCGACTTTGAGGATTTTTTTCTCTTTTAAAGAAGAGTGCAGGTTGTGATGTTCTTAAGAGCTTGTCAGCTGAAGGCAATCTCATCACAACATCTTACAACAAAAACATGTTAGTGAAGGCTTTATTCATTGGCTGACATCAATATCTGACACAATTTTGGCCTGGCCAATTTGCTTATCATGTTCCCAAAGTCTAACTTTTTGTTTCCAATGACCTTATCTTACATTGATTCCCTTTTTTTACCTAGCTGCTTTTCGTTACCTGTACTGCCTCTTACCTTATCCTTTCTTCCTTGCTCTCTTCCTCGTACTCTTCATTATGATCCTCATGTCTTCCCTACATACTATACGTAATCGTATTTACTATAAAATCGTTTTTCTTCTTACTCCTTTCCCTTACCGTTTACACCTTTTTCTTCTTTACTTCTCTTCTTCTTTTACCCTCTTTCTTTCCTTTCTTTTCTTCTTACTCTCTTCCCTCCCTTCTTCTCTTCTTCTCTTCCTTACCCTCTCTACCCTTTCCTTTTCCTTTACTCTTCTAGCCTAGATTCTCTTATCGCTTTCTTCCTCTTTATCTACTCCTCTTACCCTTTCTCATTCCTTACCCTCCTCCTTCTCCTCTTACCTTCTCCTCTTCCCTTCCTCCTCTTACCCTTCTCCTTCTCTTACCCTTCTCTCTTACACTTCTCCTTACCCTTATCTCCCTCTTACCCTTACTCCCTACCCTTCCCACACCCCAGCACACCTCCACCCACACCCCCACACACTCTCACCTACTCACACTCACACTTCTCTCTCTCTTCCCTCTCTCCTCATCTCATCACACATCTCCACATCCTACACCTCACATCCACTCACATCCCTACCACCATCCTCTCCTCACACACCACACACACACACAACACACACACACACACACACACCACACACACACACACACACACTAACCACACACACACACACACACACACAACAGACAGCACAACACTTCCAGAACAGATAAGGAAGAGGTAGAATTATCAAACATCACCTTTTCCTTCCTCTACCTTCCATCACTACAATCCCCTCACCCCACCCCACCCCCCCTCCAACCCCCAATCTCCCCACCACCCCTTGCCCTCCCACACCCCCCCACCCCCCACAACCATCAAAAGAAAGAAAGAAAAGAAAGAAACCAAACAAAAAAAGAAAAAAAAGGGAATAAAGAAAAAAAAAGCAGCAAAAAAAAAAAATGAAACCATATAATCCACATGAAAATCAGAGGTTTCCTTTAAAATAAAATAAAAATTCTAAAAGACGTATGCAAGATTTGTCTTCAGTCTTGCCCAGATTTAGCAACAGAGGTATGCATTTTGCATGTTCCAGAAATACATCTGTCCATAATTTTAACACAAGGCTGATGATTTACTCACTGGATCTGTCTGTCTATGGCAGTTAGGTTTTGGCTTTCCACTTACAAAACTTCTTGTCTTGTATATACCACTTGAAGTCACGGCAGATTTGTCTCATACGTGAAATTCAGAGAACTTCTCTCTCTCTCTCTCTCTCTCTCTCTCTCTCTCTCTCTCTCTCTCTCTCTCTCTCTCTCTCTCTCTCTCTCTCTCTCTCTCTCTTCTGTGGGGAAGAGCACGTAGCCACAAAACCAGCGCCACCCTTTTTTTTTTTACTTTTCCTCTCTGCACTGATATCATTTTGTTTCTCCATCACAATGGCTTCTTTTTTTCTTCTTTTTTTTTTTTTACAGAATGTTTGCCAGGAACAACTCCGAAGTTTGAATCATGTATTTGGTGGCAGAATGATCACAAACCTTTGCTACGCAGATGACATTGACGGACTAGCAGGATCAGAGCAAGAGCTTGCCAGCCTAACAGAACACCTGAACAAGGCCTCTAAAACATACGGCGTGGAAATCAGTGCAGAGAAGACCAAACTGATGATCAAGAACGCCAAGGGCATCAGCACTGATATCAGGGTCAATGACCAGAAGCTGGAAACAGTTCAAAGCTTCAAGTACTTGGGGGCCTTGTATTAGACGACGGGTCCTAGCCTGAGGCACTATGCAGGATTGCCCACAAAATAACAGCACTGTCAAAACTGGACACCATCTGGAAAGATAAAAAATATCTCACTCAACTCCAAGATCAGACTCATGCGCTCCCTTGTCATATCTATATTCCTGTATGCCTGTGAATCCTCGACCATGACTGCAGATTTGGAGAGAAGAATACAGGCGTAGAGATGAGATGCTTCTGGAGACTCCTTGGCATCTCCTACAAAGACCACATAAGCAAAGAAGAGTGCGTAACAGAATCCAGCAAACCATTCGTCCCACCGAAAATCTTCTATCAATCGTAAAGAAGCGTAGACTAAATGGTATGGGCATGTCACAAATTGAAAGGACTTACAAAAACAGTACTGCAAGGCATTTTCCAAGAAGGAAGAAAAGGAGGCATACAAGGAAGAGATGGGAGGAACATCAGGAATGGACAGGCCTAGAACTCAACCAAATTTTGAGAAAGACAGAACAGAGAGAGGAATGGAGGGAACTGGTTGTCAAGTCTTCAGGGGTGCACCCCACGGTCACCAGACTAAGGGATAGATAGATAGATAGATAGATAGATAGATAGATAGATAGATAGATAGATAGATAGATAGATAGATAGATAGATAGATAGATAGGATGATGGTAGGTGGTAGGTAGGTAGGTAGGTATGGTAGTGGTAGGTAGGTAGGTAGGTAGGTAGGTAGGTAGGTAGATAGATAGATAGATAGATAGATAGATAGATAGATAGATAGATAGATAGATAGATAGATAGACTTGATTTGTCTCCAGGACAACAGCGCATAACAGGAGTAATGTAGAGATTTTTAGGCTTTTAACATGATGCCCTTTCAGTATAATTATGGTAGTATTGTTCGACTTTTGACATGAACATGTAAACAAATGTATCAGTTTCCAACCCCCATAAAAGGTCAAAGGTAAAGGTGTCCCATAACCTATGCGGTCGTAGGGGAGCGAGGCGTCAGAGACCTCAGCTCTCTAGGGGCCAGCATATTGAGGGCGGCGCCCATCTCCTCTCCCTCGCTGCTTTACCTTCCCTGACCCTAAAGAGGGCAGGTACCCATTACAGCTGGGTGAACTGGGGGACTGTACTTGAAACCAAGGCGCGCAAAAGGTCATCCATCCAACTGGTAACCATGCTCGATATTACTTAACTTTGTCTTGGGGAAAGCAAGCCCTCTGACCACTGAACTATCCCGCCCCCATATCCCACCTTAAACTTTAAAAATCTTAACCACCTTAAAAATCGTCATACACTCCCCCAAATTAACCAAAAGAAATTGTGCGAATCGGAAGCATACAAAACACAGATATGAGTTTTGGTTCATTTCTTAAAATCTCAAAAAGCCCATATAATTTATTTATCTAGCTTAGGTTTTGTTTTACACAAATACTTATAACCCATGTGGATTTCTCATGTTGTTAAGATCACAAAGTATTCGTATTCGTAGTCACCCTCAAAGTCGGATGCGCTGGGCCTGAGTTATCAAGGCGCTTAACGGCAGCGCAATGCATTTTAAACTCATATAACAGACAGCTGTAGTTGTGGAGCGTTCGACGAAGAAGAAAAAAAGATGAAATATTGGTAACTATATGCTATTAAATTCATAGCCATCGCTCGCGAAATGTGGAGTTCATGCCCTTGGTTTTTCTCAACTTTGTCTTATCATCATGATGCCTCATTTGGGGTGGGGGGGGGGGGGGGGAAGCAAGTCAGATTTGGAACAAGATAGGATAAATCTTTATTGATTCATCCACGAGATATTTTTCAGGGAGATTTAGACAACAGATTTTCTAGGCTGAAATCAGGATTGAGATAGCGGTTGAAATCTAATCCGATTCCATAACGTGTGATTCCGCTGTAAATAGAAGGAGGAAAAAAACATTATGGAAGCAACAAGAGAGTGAGTAGCAAGTAAGCAAGTGTTTGTGTGTGTGTGGTTGTGTGTGTGTGTGGTGTTTGTGTGTGTATGTTTGTGGTGTGTGTGTGTGTGTTGTGTTGTGTGGTGTGTGTGTGTGTTTAGAGTTGCAGTTTATAACGAGCTTGAAAAGTACATTGCTATATAGAGAACAACACTGACAATAAATTACCATGGAACTGATTTCAATACATCCTTTTGTGTTCTCTCCTCTCTCTCTCTCTCTCTCTCTCTCCCCTCTCATCTCTCTCTCTCTCTCTCTCTCTCTCTCTCTCTCTCTCTCTCCTCTCTCTCTCTCTCTCTCTCTCT